>OZ025261.1:38663952-38728920 GCA_964019135.1 Arenicola marina
AGGTGGCGTAGTCCCTGGACTGGGCCCACGTATTATAGAGGTGGCGTAGTCCCTGGACTGGGCCCACGTATTATAGAGGTGGCGTAGTCCCTGGACTGGGCCCACGTATTATAGAGGTGGCTCCCTGGACTGGGCCCACGTATTATAGAGGTGGCGTAGTCCCTGGACTGGGCCCACGTATTATAGAGGTGGCGTAGTCCCTGGACCGGGCCCACGTATTATAGAGGTGGCTCCCTGGACTGGGCCCACGTATTATAGAGGTGGCGTAGTCCCTAGACTGGGCCCACGTATTATAGAGGTGGCGTAGTCCCTGGACTGGGCCCACGTATTATAGAGGTGGCGTAGTCCCTGGACTGGGCCCACGTATTATAGAGGTGGCGTAGTCCCTGGACTGGGCCCACGTATTATAGAGGTGGCGCAGTCTCTGGACTGGGCCCACGTATTATAGAGGTGGCGTAGTCCCTGGACTGGGCCCACGTATTATAGAGGTGGCGTAGTCCCTGGACTGGGCCCACGTATTATAGAGGTGGCGTAGTCCCTGGACTGGGCCCACGTATTATAGAGGTGGCTCCCTGGACTGGGCCCACGTATTATAGAGGTGGCGTAGTCCCTGGACTGGGCCCACGTATTATAGAGGTGGCGTGGTCCCTGGACTGGGCCCACGTATTATAGAGGTGGCGTGGTCCCTGGACTGGGCCCACGTATTATAGAGGTGGCGTAGTCCCTGGACTGGGCCCACGTATTATAGAGGTGGCGTAGTCCCTGGACTGGGCCCACGTATTATAGAGGTGGCGTAGTCCCTGGACTGGGCCCACGTATTATAGAGGTGGCGTAGTCCCTGGACTGGGCCCACGTATTATAGAGGTGGCTCCCTGGACTGGGCCCACGTATTATAGAGGTGGCGTAGTCCCTGGACTGGGCCCACGTATTATAGAGGTGGCGTAGTCCCTGGACTGGGCCCACGTATTATAGAGGTGGCGTAGTCCCTGGCCTGGGCCCACGTATTATAGAGGTGGCGTAGTCCCTGGACTGGGCCCACGTATTATAGAGGTGGCGTAGTCCCTGGACTGGGCCCACGTATTATAGAGGTGGCGTAGTTCCTGGACTGGGCCCACGTATTATAGAGGTGGCGCAGTCCCTGGACTGGGCCCACGTATTATAGAGGTGGCGTAGTCCCCGGACTGGGCCCACGTATTATAGAGGTGGCGTAGTCCCTGGACTGGGCCCACGTATTATAGAGGTGGCGTAGTCCCTGGACTGGGCCCACGTATTATAGAGGTGGCGTAGTCCCTGGACTGGGCCCACGTATTATAGAGGTGGCTCCCTGGACTGGGCCCACGTATTATAGAGGTAGCGTAGTCCCTGGGCTGGGCCCACGTATTATAGAGGTGGCGTAGTCCCTGGACTGGGCCCACGTATTATAGAGGTGGCGTAGTCCCTGGACTGGGCCCACGTATTATAGAGGTGGCGTAGTCCCTGGACTGGGCCCACGTACTATAGAGGTGGCTCCCTGGACTGGGCCCACGTATTATAGAGGTGGCGTAGTCCCTGGACTGGGCCCACGTATTATAGAGGTGGCGTAGTCCCTGGACTGGGCCCACGTAATATAGAGGTGGCGCAGTCCCTGGACTGGGCCCACGTATTATAGAGGTGGCGTAGTCCCTGGACTGGGCCCACGTATTATAGAGGTGGCGTAGTCCCTGGACTGGGCCCACGTATTATAGAGGTGGCGTAGTCCCTGGACTGGGCCCACGTATTATAGAGGTGGCGTAGTCCCTGGACTGGGCCCACGTATTATAGAGGTGGCGTAGTCCCTGGACTGGGCCCACGTATTATAGAGGTGGCGTAGTCCCTGGACTGGGCCCACGTATTATAGAGGTGGCGTAGTCCCTGGACTGGGCCCACGTATTATAGAAGTGGCGTAGTCCCTGGACTGGGCCCACGTATTATAGAGGTGGCGTAGTCCCTGGACTGGGCCCACGTATTATAGAGGTGGCGTAGTCCCTGGACTGGGCCCACGTATTATAGAGGTGGCGTAGTCCCTGGACTGGGCCCACGTATTATAGAGGTGGCGTAGTCCCTGGACTGGGCCCACGTATTATAGAGGTGGCGTAGTCCCTGGACTGGGCCCACGTATTATAGAGGTGGCGTAGTCCCTGGACTGGGCCCACGTATTATAGAGGTGGCTCCTTGGACTGGGCCCACGTATTATAGAGGTGGCGTAGTCCCTGGACTGGGCCCACGTATTATAGAGGTGGCTCCCTGGACTGGGCCCACGTATTATAGAGGTGGCGTAGTCCCTGGACTGGGCCCACGTAATATAGAGGTGGCGCAGTCCCTGGACTGGGCCCACGTATTATAGAGGTGGCTCCCTGGACTGGGCCCACGTATTATAGAGGTGGCGTAGTCCCTGGACTGGGCCCACGTATTATAGAGGTGGCTCCCTGGACTGGGCCCACGTATTATAGAGGTGGCGTAGTCCCTGGACTGGGCCCACGTATTATAGAGGTGGCGTAGTCCCTGGACTGGGCCCACGTATTATAGAGGTGGCTCCCTGGACTGGGCCCACGTATTATAGAGGTGGCGTAGTCCCTGGACTGGGCCCACGTATTATAGAGGTGGCGTAGTCCCTGGACTGGGCCCACGTATTATAGAGATGGCGTAGTCCCTGGACTGGGCCCACGTATTATAGAGGTGGCTCCCTGGACTGGGCCCACGTATTATAGAGGTGGCGTAGTCCCTGGACTGGGCCCACGTATTATAGAGGTGGCGTAGTCCCTGGACTGGGCCCACGTATTATAGAGGTGGCGTAGTCCCTGGACTGGGCCCACGTATTATAGAGGTGGCGTAGTCCCTGGACTGTGCCCACGTATTATAGAGGTGGCGTAGTCCCTGAACTGGGCCCACGTATTATAGAGGTGGCGTAGTCCCTGGACTGGGCCCACGTATTATAGAGGTGGCGTAGTCCCTGGACTGGGCCCACGTATTATAGAGGTGGCGTAGTCCCTAGACTGGGCCCACGTATTATAGAGGTGGCGTAGTCCCTGGACTGTGCCCACGTATTATAGAGGTGGCGTAGTCCCTGGACTGGGCCCACGTATTATAGAGGTGGCGTAGTCCCTGGACTGGGCCCACGTATTATAGAGGTGGCGTAGTCCCTGGACTGGGCCCACGTATTATAGAGGTGGCGTAGTCCCTGGACTGGGCCCACGTATTATAGAAGTGGCGTAGTCCCTGGACTGGGCCCACGTATTATAGAGGTGGCTCCCTGGACTGGGCCCACGTATTATAGAGGTGGCGTAGTCCCTGGACTGGGCCCACGTATTATAGAGGTGGCGTAGTCCCTGGACTCGGCCCACGTATTATAGAGGTGGCGTAGTCCCTGGACTGGGCCCACGTATTATAGAGGTGGCGTAGTCCCTGGACTGGGCCCACGTATTACAGAGGTGGCGTAGTCCCTGGACTGGGCCCACGTATTATAGAGGTGGCGTAGTCCCTGGACTGGGCCCACGTATTATAGAGGTGGCGTAGTCCCTGGACTGGGCCCACGTATTATAGAGGTGGCGTAGTCCCTGGACTGGGCCCACGTATTATAGAGGTGGCGTAGTCCCTGGACTGGGCCCATGTATTATAGAGGTGGCTCACTGGACTGGGCCCACGTATTATAGAGGTGGCGTAGTCCCTGGACTGGGCCCACGTATTATAGAGGTGGCTCCCTGGACTGGACCCACGTATTATAGAGGTGGCGTAGTCCCTGGACTGGGCCCACGTATTATAGAAGTGGCGTAGTCCCTGGACTGGGCCCACGTATTATAGAGGTGGCTCCCTGGACTGGGCCCACGTATTATAGAGGTGGCGTAGTCCCTGGACTGGGCCCACGTATTATAGAGGTGGCGTAGTCCCTGGACTGGGCCCACGTATTATAGAGGTGGCGTAGTCCCTGGACTGGGCCCACGTATTATAGAGGTGGCGTAGTCCCTGGGCTGGCCCCACGTATTATAGAGGTGGCGTAGTCCCTGGACTGGGCCCACGTATTATAGAGGTGGCGTAGTCCCTGGACTGGGCCCACGTATTATAGAGGTGGCGTAGTCCCTGGACTGGGCCCACGTATTATAGAGGTGGCGTAGTCCCTGGACTGGGCCCACGTATTATAGAGGTGGCGTAGTCCCTGGACTGGGCCCACGTATTATAGAAGTGGCGTAGTCCCTGGACTGGGCCCACGTATTATAGAGGTGGCGTAGTCCCTGGACTGGGTCCACGTATTATAGAGGTGGCGTAGTCCCTGGACTGGGCCCACGTATTATAGAGGTGGCGTAGTCCCTGGACTGGGCCCACGTATTATAGAGGTGGCGTAGTCCCTGGACTGGGCCCACGTATTATAGAGGTGGCGTAGTCCCTGGACTGGGCCCACGTATTATAGAGGTGGCGTAGTCCCTGGCCTGGGCCCACGTATTATAGAGGTGGCGTAGTCCCTGGACTGGGCCCACGTATTATAGAGGTGGCGTAGTCCCTGGACTGGGCCCACGTATTATAGAGGTGGCGTAGTCCCTGGACTGGGCCCACGTATTATAGAGGTGGCGCAGTCCCTGGCCTGGGCCCAAGTATTATAGAGGTGGCGTGGTCCGCTGCACACCAACCGGTCGCGGGTTCGAACCACATGTGGGGCTGTGTCGCCTCGTATTGCCCCAGTGATATAGCCAGGTTCAGGCTATGTGTACACACGAGTGGCATAAAACACCGCGCAGTGGCTGTTTCACTTGTTTCGTAAAAGGGGATCCAGGGGTGCAGTTTGTGCATCCCCCTCGCCGCAGCCCCCCCCCACGGCTTACATTTTTGCCCGGTCATCAGTCATGCATAAGCCCCCCCCCCCATCCCCTGCCCCGCCGCCCCCCCCCCCCCAGCAGAATTACTGGGTCCGCCCCAGCCACCACCAATGACCCGGTGCCACATGCCAAATATGTAAAATTTCACCGGCGTCGGCAATATTGCAAAATATACAAATCGGCCAGGAGCTATTCGTGCCACATTTGGGGAACGTACAGTAAATAACGAGCCACTTTGGCGGTGAATGGACGCTGTTTCATTTGGTCCCGCGGTGAGGCGGCGGCGGCGGTGGCGGCGGTGGCGGCGGCGCCACGGCTCTTAGACTCACCAGCGGGTGCTGCTCGCAGTGTCCCTGGGAACGGGGTGGTAGGGGAGACCGCGGTGGATCACGAGATGGGTGTATTCGCGCGCCGTGACGCAATGAAAGGCCGTAATGGTATAATTCCCCCCGGGATGAAGTCCCAGCGAGCGGCGGGCAGAATGTAAGGCACCGCCGGTCCGGGATAGTGTCTCCGGAGCAGGCAATGGCCCGGCTCAGAGCTGACCTCCCCCCCCCCCCCACCCTCATACATCGCGACGGCCCCGAGCACATAATGGCCCTTCGCAATGGCTCTTTGTTTTCCGGGCTGTTGGAGGCACTATAATTAACGACTTCAATAGATAATGGCATTATCACCTCCTTATCACCTTTCCATCAAGGTGGCTAGGAACGTCATAGAAAAGTGTCATTATCTCATCGCCACCAAGGAGGTGTGGACATTAATAGACAGTGTCATTATCTCCTCTTTAACAATGGGGGCTGGGCATTAATAGATAATATCATTATCTTTATTCTACCAAGCATACTTGAACTTTGACATTTTGTCATTTTTGTCCACTTTTTTTCAGGCATTGCAGGAGTCAATAGATACTGTGACATTATCTGCTCTCCATCAAGGAGGTGTAGACTTTAAAAGTTAATGTAAATATCTCTTCACCGACAAGGTCTAGACTTTTATAGATGATAATGTCATTATCTATTCTCTAACAAGAAGGTCTAGACTTTAATAGATAGTTTCATTCTCTCCTGTCCACCAAAAACGTGTGGACATTAATAGACCGTGTCATTATCTCTCCACTAAGGAAATGTTGACATTAATAGACCATATCATTGTCTCCTCTCTACCAAGGAGTTGTGGACATTAATAGACCGTGCCATTATCTCCTCTCCACCAAGGAGGTGTTGACATTAATAGACCGTGTCATTATCTCCTCTCCACCAAGGAGGTGTTGACATTAACAGACCGTGTCATTATCTCCTCTCCAGTAATAGAGCTCGATGGCAGCCACTCATGTAATGTACAGCCCTACCTGTGCATAACTACACCTCCCCTGCGCTGCCTCATCCCATCACTCCCCATCTTCCACCCCTTATATGTGTATGTGTTTAGCGGCTGTGCAATATATGAATGCCCTGTTCGAGTCTAAAATTGCTGCGCCGCTTTAAACGGCAGTGAGGTGGCCTCAGTCATCGATCAGCTACCACAATGTGTGTGCGCTGCTGTTGCAGGCCGGGGAATGGGTTGCAGTCACCAGCGCTGGCAATCAAGGGTAAGTTTTCCCTCCGTGTAATGATGTTATAATAAGGGTTAATTCTTTCTCTGGCTCGAGAACGTGCGCCCTAGAATTAACTACTTTGACGACACGGTCTATGAATGTCCACACCTCCTTCGTTGAGAGGAGATAATGACACGGTCTATTAATGTCCACAACTCCTTGGTGGAGAGGAGATAATGACACGGTCTATTAATGTCCACACCTCCTTGGTGGAGAGCAGATAATGACACGGTCTATTAATGTCCACACCTCCTTGGTGGAGAGGAGATAATGACACGGTCTATTAATGTCGACACCTCCTTGGTGGATAGGAGATAATGACACGGTCTATTAATGTCCACACCTCCTTGGTGGAGAGCAGATAATGACACGGTCTATTAATGTCCACACCTCCTTGGTGGAGAGGAGACAATGACACGGTCTATTAATGTCCACACCTCCTTCGTTGAGAGGAGATAATGACACGGTCTATTAATGTCCACACCTCCTTTGTAGAGAGGAGACAATGACACGGTCTATTAATGTCGACACCTCCTTGGTGGATAGGAGATAATGACACGGTCTATTAATGTCCACACCTCCTTGGTGGAGAGCAGATAATGACACGGTCTATTAATGTCCACACCTCCTTGGTGGAGAGGAGATAATGACACGGTCTATTAATGTCCACACCTCCTTGGTGGAGAGGAGACAATGACACGGTCTATTACTGTCCACACCTCCTTGGTGGAGAGGAGATAATGACACGGTCTATTAATGTCCACACCTCCTTGGTGGAGAGGAGATAATGACACGGTCTATTAATGTCCACACCTCCTTGGTGGAGAGGAGATAATGACACGGTCTATTAATGTCCACACCTCCTTGGTGGAGAGGAGATAATGACACGGTCTATTAATGTCCACACCTCCTTGGTGGAGAGGAGATAATGACACGGTATATTAATGTCCACACCTCCTTGGTGGAGAGCAGATAATGACACGGTCTATTAATGTCCACACCTCCTTGGTGGAGAGGAGATAATGACACGGTCTATTAATGTCCACACCTCCTTGGTGGAGAGGAGATAATGACACGGTCTATTAATGTCCACACCTCCTTGGTGGAGAGGAGATAATGACACGGTCTATTAATGTCCACACCTCCTTGGTGGATAGGAGATAATGACACGGTCTATTAATGTCCACACCTCCTTGGTGGAGAGCAGATAATGACACGGTCTATTAATGTCCACACCTCCTTGGTGGAGAGGAGATAATGGCACGGTTTATTAATGTCCACACGTCCTTCGTGGAGAGGAGATAATGGCAAGGTTTATTAATGTCCACACGTCCTTCGTGGAGAGGAGATAATGGCACGGTTTATTAATGTCCACACGTCCTTCGTGGAGAGGAGATAATGGCACGGTTTATTAATGTCCACACGTCCTTCGTGGAGAGGAGATAATGGCACGGTTTATTAATGTCCACACGTCCTTGGTGGAGAGGAGATAATGACACGGTCTATTAATGTCGACACCTCCTTGGTGGATAGGAGATAATGACACGGTCTATTAATGTCCACACCTCCTTGGTGGAGAGCAGATAATGACACGGTCTATTAATGTCCACACCTCCTTCGTGGAGAGGAGATAATGACAAGGTTTATTAATGTCCACACGTCCTTCGTGGAGAGGAGATAATGGCACGGTTTATTAATGTCCACACGTCCTTCGTGGAGAGGAGATAATGACAAGGTTTATTAATGTCCACACCTCCTTGGTGGAGAGGAGACAATAACACGGTCTATTAATGTCCACACCTCCTTGGTGGAGAGGAGATAATGACACGGTCTATTAATGTCCACACCTCCATGGTGGAGAGGAGATAATGACACGGTCTATTAATGTCCACACCTCCTTGGTGGAGAGGAGATAATGACACGGTCTATTAATGTCCACACCTCCTTGGTGGAGAGGAGATAATGACACGGTCTATTAATGTCCACAACTCCTTGGTGGAGAGGAGATAATGACACGGTCTATTAATGTCCACACCTCCTTGGTGGAGAGGAGATAATGACACGGTCTATTAATGTCCACACGTCCTTCGTGGAGAGGAGATAATGACACGGTCTATTTATGTCCACACCTCTATGGTGGAGAGGGATTATTTAATTAGCTAATTACATTTATGTACAGCTGAACTACAGACTGGTATCTGGGTCCGTGAGCTCTGACATTGTTTATGCTGTCCCCTTCTTGTCCTGTGCAATGCCTCTACAATATCTATGGTAACGCATTTCAGGGAAAACATCCAGACTAGCCCTGCGTGTGTCTTGACGCGGAAACCGTCTCGCCTATCCTTGATTGTAGCTTAATATTTCGCCCTCATTCTTGACAAGGACACAGTCTCGCCTGTCCAACAAACAGTCCATCGATCCGTGTAAATTACTTCCCGAAACAATTTTGAAGACAAATTGATCTCATGGATGATAGTTGACTATCCCTTATCTGTTGATGATTAATCTTTTGTAACGTTGATAAGAAGTCAATTATTTGGCTTTGGTGATAATTGAAAGGTCCTGTCGGCGAGACACAAGTCTGCCGTATCAAACAACTCTCAGTCTAACCTTGATAAAAGGTGCAAGGTAATAATTACCCATGATAAAAAAAGCGACGTGAGCAAGGTGAACGCATGAGCAACCAGTAGATATACAGATAAAATCAACCGGCAAAAAGATGTAAGGGTAGTTAAAAAGGCTATATAATTAGGTTGTAACAAAGGCTGTACAGATAAATGCAGCCTGGCTGCTGTTTGCAAAGGGGCAAACCCCGACCCGCCTGGTGTTTGTAGCACAGTTTCAACTGCCAATGATTAAGAAGAGAACATGAAGGATCATTTAGTATAATGAAGGCTATATAAGGACTACGTTTACCCACCTTGTGACGGCCAATGAGTAAGAAGAGAACATGAGGGATCATTTAGTATAATGAAGGCTATATAAGGACTACGTTTACCCACCTTGTGACGGCCAATGAGTAAGAAGGGAACATGAAGGATCATTTAGTATAATGAAGGCTATATAAGGACTGCGTTTACCCACCTTGTGACGGCCAATGAGTAAGAAGAGAACATGAGGGATCATTTAGTATAATGAAGGCTATATAAGGACTACGTTTACCCACCTTGTGACGGCCAATGAGTAAGAAGAGAACATGAGGGATCATTTAGTATAATGAAGGCTATATAAGGACTACGTTTACTCACCTTGTGACGGCCAATGAGTAAGAAGAGAACATGAGGGATCATTTAGTATAATGAAGGCTATATAAGGACTACGTTTACCCACCTTGTGACGGCCAATGAGTAAGAAGAGAACATGAGGGATCATTTAGTATAATGAAGGCTATATAAGGACTACGTTTACCCACCTTGTGACGGCCAATGATTAAGAAGAGAACATGAGGGATCATTTAGTATAATGAAGGCTATATAAGGACTACGTTTACCCACCTTGTGACGGCCAATGATTAAGAAGAGAACACGAGGGATCATTTAGTATAATGAAGGCTATATAAGGACTGCGTTTACCCACCTTGTGACGGCCAATGAGTAAGAAGAGAACATGAGGGATCATTTAGTATAATGAAGGCTATATAAGGACTACGTTTACTCACCTTGTGACGGCCAATGAGTAAGAAGAGAACATGAGGGATCATTTAGTATAATGAAGGCTATATAAGGACTACGTTTACCCACCTTGTGACGGCCAATGAGTAAGAAGAGAACATGAGGGATCATTTAGTATAATGAAGGCTATATAAGGACTACGTTTACCCACCTTGTGACGGCCAATGAATAAGAAGAGAACATGAGGGATCATTTAGTATAATGAAGGCTATATAAGGACTACGTTTACCCACCTTGTGACGGCCAATGAGTAAGAAGGGAACATGAAGGATCATTTAGTATAATGAAGGCTATATAAGGACTACGTTTACCCACCTTGTGACGGCCAATGAGTAAGAAGAGAACATGAGGGATCATTTAGTATAATGAAGGCTATATAAGGACTACGTTTACCCACCTTGTGACGGCCAATGAGTAAGAAGAGAACATGAGGGATCATTTAGTATAATGAAGGCTATATAAGGACTACGTTTACCCACCTTGTGACGGCCAATGAGTAAGAAGAGAACATGAGGGATCATTTAGTATAATGAAGGCTATATAAGGACTACGTTTACCCGCCTTGTGACGGCCAATGAGTAAGAAGAGAACATGAGGGATCATTTAGTATAATGAAGGCTATATAAGGACTACGTTTACTCACCTTGTGACGGCCAATGATTAAGAAGAGAACATGAGGGATCATTTAGTATAATGAAGGCTATATAAGGACTACGTTTACCCACCTTGTGACGGCCAATGATTAAGAAGAGAACATGAGGGATCATTTAGTATAATGAAGGCTATATAAGGACTACGTTTACCCACCTTGTGACGGCCAATGAGTAAGAAGGGAACATGAAGGATCATTTAGTATAATGAAGGCTATATAGGGACTACGTTTACCCACCTTGTGACGGCCAATGAGTAAGAAGAGAACATGAGGGATCATTTAGTATAATGAAGGCTATATAAGGACTACGTTTACCCACCTTGTGACGGCCAATGAGTAAGAAGAGAACATGAGGGATCATTTAGTATAATGAAGGCTATATAAGGACTACGTTTACCCACCTTGTGACGGCCAATGAGTAAGAAGAGAACATGAGGGATCATTTAGTATAATGAAGGCTATATAAGGACTACGTTTACCCGCCTTGTGACGGCCAATGAGTAAGAAGAGAACATGAGGGATCATTTAGTATAATGAAGGCTATATAAGGACTACGTTTACCCACCTTGTGACGGCCAATGATTAAGAAGAGAACATGAGGGATCATTTAGTATAATGAAGGCTATATAAGGACTACGTTTACCCACCTTGTGACGGCCAATGATTAAGAAGAGAACATGAGGGATCATTTAGTATAATGAAGGCTATATAAGGACTACGTTTACCCACCTTGTGACGGCCAATGAGTAAGAAGAGAACATGAGGGATCATTTAGTATAATGAAGGCTATATAAGGACTACGTTTACCCACCTTGTGACGGCCAATGAGTAAGAAGAGAACATGAGGGATCATTTAGTACAATGAAGGCTATATAAGGACTACGTTTACCCACCTTGTGACGGCCAATGAGTATAAAAGAGAACATGAGGGATCATTTAGTATAATAAAGGCTATATAAGGACTACGTTTACCCGCCTTGTGACGGCCAATGAGTAAGAAGAGAACATGAGGGATCATTTAGTATAATGAAGGTTATATAAGGACTACCTTTACTCACCTTGTGACGGCCAATGAGTAAGAAGAGAACATGAGGGATCATTTAGTACAATGAAGGTTATATAAGGACTACCTTTACTCACCTTGTGACGGCCAATGAGTAAGAAGAGAACATGAGGGATCATTTAGTATAATAAAGGCTATATAAGGACTGCGTTTACCCACCTTGTGACGGCCAATGAGTATAAAAGAGAACATGAGGAATCATTTAGTACAATGAAGGTTATATAAGGACTACCTTTACTCACCTTGTGACGGCCAATGAGTAAGAAGAGAACATGAGGGATCATTTAGTATAATAAAGGCTATATAAGGACTGCGTTTACCCACCTTGTGACGGCCAATGAGTAAGAAGAGAACATGAGGGATCATTTAGTACAATGAAGGCTATATAAGGACTACGTTTACCCACCTTGTGACGGCCAATGAGTAAGAAAAGAACATGAGGGATCATTTAGTATAATAAAGGCTATATAAGGACTGCGTTTACCCACCTTGTGACGGCCAATGAGTAAGAAGAGAACATGAGGGATCATTTAGTACAATGAAGGCTATATAAGGACTACGTTTACCCACCTTGTGACGGCCAATGAGTAAGAAGAGAACATGAGGAATCATTTAGTATAATGAAGGCTATATAAGGACTACGTTTACCCGCCTTGTGACGGCCAATGAGTAAGAAGAGAACATGAGGGATCATTTAGTATAATGAAGGCTATATAAGGACTACGTTTACCCACCTTGTGACGGCAAATGATTAAGAAGAGAACATGAGGGATCATTTAGTATAATGAAGGCTATATAAGGACTACGTTTACCCACCTTGTGACGGCCAATGAGTAAGAAGAGAACATGAGGGATCATTTAGTATAATAAAGGCTATATAAGGACTGCGTTTACCCACCTTGTGACGGCCAATGAGTAAGAAGAGAACATGAGGGATCATTTAGTATAATGAAGGCTATATAAGGACTACGTTTACCCACCTTGTGACGGCCAATGAGTAAGAAGAGAACATGAGGGATCATTTAGTATAATAAAGGCTATATAAGGACTGCGTTTACCCACCTTGTGACGGCCAATGAGTAAGAAGAGAACATGAGGGATCATTTAGTACAATGAAGGCTATATAAGGACTACGTTTACCCACCTTGTGACGGCCAATGAGTAAGAAGAGAACATGAGGAATCATTTAGTATAATGAAGGCTATATAAGGACTACGTTTACCCGCCTTGTGACGGCCAATGAGTAAGAAGAGAACATGAGGGATCATTTAGTATAATGAAGGTTATATAAGGACTACGTTTACCCACCTTGTGACGGCCAATGAGTAAGAAGAGAACATGAGGGATCATTTAGTATAATGAAGGCTATATAAGGACTGCGTTTACTCACCTTGTGACGGCCCTCCGGCGGTGATACATCCTATCATGGCCCAGAGGATAAAATTCTTGGAAATGACACTGGCCAATGACATGTTGGCTTTGTTTATCGGGTATAGATAGGGTACAGCCTCCATAGGCTACAGCCCATCAGCTGCTGGCCTGGAGCAGGTAACGAGGCCTGCTCTAGTGGCTTGGCTGGGCTTGGCTGGATGGCGCCCAGGACAATCAGCTATTGTATTATTGCCTGGCCTGGTTGCAATAGGCTTGGCTTGCATACTGACAGACTATTCTTGTATTAGTCTAGGTTTGTTTTTCCATGGCTAAATAAGGCTTGTGTTTAAACCTAAATACGCTGAATCTGGTCTGATCTGGTCAATGGCTATAATTATTGCAGGTGTCTGCAGCCTGCTTGGTTTGATCTCGAATTCAGTTGAAATCAGCTGCTTTTTCTGTCGCATGACTGCTTGGCAGCTCTTTCATACTTCGGCATTCTATTCCTTCATCTGATAGGTAGTTTCTTCCACAGTGTTCTATTACTTCCGTCGTTCCATATACGATAAGATATGTGCAGCATATCAACTCGACCAGATTGATTGCATATATTTAGTGGAAACACTTCAATGACACACCGAGGGTGCTGACAGCGTTCTCGGCAAACACTTGTTCGTCGTCTGGTTACAGCAGTAAGTGAGTCTGGAGGCTGCTGCAGTCGGCGCTAGCTACCAGGGCCAGTCAGCCGCCCGTCCGCCGCCAGACCCCCAGCAGAGGCAGACAACCGTACATCCGTACAGCCAGAAGGCCAGGTTTGGCGATTGGGTGGCCCAGGAGGCGTTATATACCTAGCGGGGAGGGTATAGGGGTGCCGTAGAGTGGAGTGGTGAGGTAGCACTGAGGGTGTGGGAGAGGGGTTTAAGGAGGAAGGGAGCGGGGTTAGGCTGGGAAGGATGGGGGTAGTTGAGGTAGAGTGGTGGAAGGAGAGAGAAGGCTGGGGGAAGGGGAGATTGGGAGGCTGGGGATGTGAGGCTAGGGAGGTGAGGGGCACGGGTTGTGATGCGGGGCAAAGGAGATGGAAGAGGGCTGAGGAGGACACCGGCTGCAGCGTGTATACCATCACTCACCGCCTTCGATTGATCTGGGGACCGTCAAATGGGAGAAGCGCCCATTTCTGCCAAAAAAGTCCTGCTTGCCAGGACGCCCTGCCCCGCCGGCCCTCTGTTGCGGGGAGAAGGGTCGTGTGGGGATGGGGGGGAAGGGGGGGGGGGCCGGGGGGGGGGGGGGGGTTGGGAGGAAGGAGTGAGGAGGGGGAAGATGGGAGGCTGGGAGGAAGCGCGGGGAGGGCTCAGATAAAAAAAACTCAACCATTCATTTCAATTGGGGAAAGGAGTTCCCCATGTGCACCCTCGCCTTCCCATCTCTCCTCTTCCCTTCCGTCCACCCCGCCCTGCTTTGCCCCACCCCCTCCCCCTGTCTTCTCTCCCCTTCCCTCCACCCCGCCTGCCGTGCCCCCTCCCCTTGTTCCCTCCGCAGCAGCCGTTACCCATCGGTTACCCACCCCCCCTATCCCTCCCCGCCACCAGCGCCCTCTCGGCAGCCATATATACCCTGCCCTGCCCCAGACCCTGCCCTGCCCCAGACCCTGCTCTGCCCCAGACCTGCCCCAGACCCTGCTCTGCCCCAGAACCTGCCCTGCCCCAGACCCTGCTCTGCTCCAGACCCTGCTCTGCCCCAGACCCTGCCCTGCCCCAGACCCTGCCCTGCCCCAGACCCTGCCCCTGCTCTGCCCCAGACCCTGCTCTGCCCCAGAACCTGCCCTGCCCCAGAACCTGCCCTGCCCCAGACCCTGCCCTGCTCCAGACCCTGCCCTGCCCAGACCCTGCCCTGCCCCAGACCCTGCTCTGCCCCAGACCCTGCTCTGCCCCAGACCCTGCTCTGCCCAGACCCTGCCCTGCCCCAGACCCTGCCCTGCCCCAGACCTGCCCCAGACCCTGCTCTGCCCCAGACCTGCCCCAGACCCTGCTCTGCCCCAGACGCTGCCCTGCCCCAGACTCTGCTCTGCCCCAGACCCTGCCCTGCCTAGACCCTGCCCTGCCCCAGACCCTGCCCTGCCCCAGACCCTGCTCTGCCCCAGACCCTGCTCTGCCCCAGACCCTGCCCCAGACCCTGCTCTGCCCCAGACCCTGCCCTGCCCTGCCCCAGACCCTGCCCTGCCCCAGACCCTGCCCTGCCCCAGACCCTGCTCTGCCCCAGACCTGCCCCAGACCCTGCCCTGCCCCAGACCCTGCTCTGCCCCAGACCCCTGCCCTGCCCCAGACCCTGCCCTGCTCTGCCCCAGACCCTGCTCTGCTCCAGACCCTGCCCTGCCCCAGACCCTGCTCTGCCCCAGACCCTGCTCTGCCCCAGACCCTGCTCTGCCCCAGACCCTGCCCTGCCCAAGACCCTGCTCTGCCCCAGACCCTGCTCTGCCCCAGACCCTGCTCCGTGCGCCGTCTCCGTACAGTGACACCTCCTCCATATAAGGTGGCAAGTCTTCATTCATCTTCAGGCCCTATAGACAGACACCCAACTGTGGTTAACGGTACCTCTTTCTGTGCGACCCCTTTCCGCCTGCCTACCCCCTTACCCCCCCCCCCCCCCCCCAGCCACTTGCGACCCGGCGACGGCAACCATACAGACACACAGACACGTAGCTCACGGATTGATCATGTCCACCGCAGCCTATTGTTGTAAAGTGCGAGGGAGAGAAAGAGAAATAGGGGGGGGGGGAGGGGAGACTCCGATAGGGCCTCAGCACGTCTAACACGTCCGCGTGGTTTTTATTTTCATCAGACTAATAATGAGGTCCAGTGCGGGCAGGGAACGGCAGGGGCGGCGGGGAGGGAGGGACGGGGGGCTGGGGGCGGCAGGGGACGACAGGGCGCGGCAGGGGCACCAGGGAGCACCCCATTGCGCCCATGCAGCGTACCCCTCGGCAACATCATCGAAGGATGGGCTCAGAAGAAACAACCTTGTACGTCCCGCGCACAACCCAACTCCACGTCCCGAAAACATCGTTACTTTGCTGACGTCGCTCTACCTCCTTCCTTCCGATGGTAGCGTCACGCACGCTCTGACGCTGGGTATGATGAAGTGTTGGTATTCCAGTTGGTACCCTCTAATAGGACGCTTAACGGAGCGTTGTTCTTCTCCTGCCAGGTTTATCCTCGCTCAGTTTATTTTGCTGAACAATTGGGGAGAGGGGGGGTGGGGGTGGAATCTGCGCCTGGCGACCGATAATGATAAAATAGCTTCCTATTAAAGGACGTCAAGCCGGTGTGGGCGCCGCTGCTGCCCCTCACATTGTTTCCCCCCCCACCCCCCCACCATGACTGTATGACCCGAGCGCCTCCCGTAGGCCTACAATACTCGTGCCGGATATATCCGCCCGGTGTGACCTATCAGGATTGGCTATCCGGTGAGGACCGCTGCCCCCCACCCCCGGTTTACCGTTAGATCGGAAGGGAGCCACCTCCCTGAACGGTCAACCGACCCGTCAATAAAGGCTCCTCATGCCACAGGTCAGCTAATGTAATCCCCCAGCGCCGACTCCGCAACCAATAAGCCAATTCCTTGTCGATAAATCTCAGCTTTTACTGCCTTCTGGTTGTTCCCGATAATTCTCCGTCCCACTCAAACACATTTTTGTTTACTTCCGTTTGATTGGTGGTTGACTGCCGAAGATGAGCTTCCATTAATGGCGCCGGTTTTTTTGGCGCGCTCATATATAAGATTCTTCTGGCAGCAGCCGCAATGAACGTCCTGACTTGGGTCGTGTTTCTAATAAAGCCGTCGCCGGGTAGTGCCCAGATAGCCCCAGTTCTGTGGCTGTAGGACGGGCCAAAATCTGACAGGACGGGCCCTGTCAGATTTTTGCCCGTCCTGCAGCCACAGAACTGGGGCTAGTGCCCAGATACCATTGCATCTGCTGAAGGGCCAGACTGTTTACCAAGTGGACCCACATTTTGAACAATCATGGAAAAACCTCCATATATCGACCACTAATTGAAACACCTCCATAGATCGACCATTAAGAGAAACCCCTCCATATGTTGACCATTAAGTGAAACACCTCTATTTATCGACTAGTGAAACACCTCCATATATCGACCATTAAGTGGAACACTTCTATATATCGACCATAAAGTGAGACAATTAAAGCGGGTGTCCAACCTAATTTAATCGCGATCTGCACCGAAAGTTTACATCTTAAAATTAAATTGGCGAGTTGTAACGCTTTGTTATAGCCGACTGGTAAAGGGAATTAAGGCAACCCGCCCCAAGCAATGTAAACCAGAGCGCCATTTTGCCGGGAGCAGTGACGTATATTGTGACTATTCATATGGTGCCGCCTTACGTTATAACTCGTGGAGAGAGAGACCAGGGCCACGATTTACAGATGAACAGCGGCAGTTACAAGCCGCGCAGTAGACCATGATCTTAGTGTTTCTTGGAAAAGTATCGTCCAAACAAATTGATATAAGTCTTACGACGATTGACTCCGCAACAATGCCATGGTTGGAGTTAGAATCGCAGCTATTTATATTAGCGATTATCACGCGCTCTTGTTTTGCTCACACAATAGGCGCAATTTCCAGTTTGAATAAATTATAGTATCGCCTCCTGATTGGTCAATCACGGACACGCCTCCAAAAAGAGCTGCCGCCTGGGTAGGCGGTGAAATCGTGCCTGGCGGTCACTTCTAAATTTTATTGTGAGCTACAGATAGAACAAAAATTCTGTAATTTTGAGGACAGACAATTGGGTATTATATGAATCGGTAAAGCAGCGTTAGAGGCCAGGCTGGCGGTTCCCTTTAAGTGAAGCACCTCCATATATCGACCATTAAGTGGATCACCTCCATATAACAAACAATCAGGGGGAAACAATCTACCCAGTGACCTCCATAGATCAACGACTTATTGAAGGACATGCACACCTCTCGATGTGCCTGGCTCCTTACACTCTCACTCTCTCATTTTCCCTTGCTTGTTCACCCCGATCCTCAATTTTACACCGCCCCCCCCCTCCCCCCCCCCCCCCAACTCCTCCGTTCACTGCATCCATTCCCCTGGATGTCCCCTGGATGTCCCCTGGATGTCCCCTGGATGTGTTCCTGTGGTATAATGTGACAGCTGATGGCCGTAGTACCCTCGCACCCGCCCCCCACCTGCTGGCTGTAGTACCCTTGCACCTCCCCCCCTGATGGCCGTAGTACCCTCGCACCCCCCCTCACCTGATGGCCGAAGTAGCCTGGCACCCCCACCCCCCACCCCCCTGATGGCCGTAGTACCCTCCGGCCGGACAGAGACGTTAACCAGCCACGAGGCGAGCACGAGGCCCCCTGTACCCCGAGACAGGCCATAAGACCCTCTCTCCTTGTGCCTATTGTGGGTTCAGCCCAACGACCCCCCCCCCACCACCCTCCTCCCCGCACACCCCTGTCCATTGTGTGCCAACAGACGGAAATCGTCAAAAAATACACCGCGAGATACCCCCACCCCATTCCCCGTCCCGCTCCCTCCCCTTCCCCCCTCCTACCCCATGTGAGCTGTCGCGCCATAAAGCGATCATCCCATGCCCCTCGGCTCCACCTGCCCCCCTCCCCCCACCCACCCACCCACCCATCTACCCCAGCCCCCCTTGGCGACAGGGGATCCAGCTAATGCTGTTAGGGAGCCATCGGTGCAGTAGTACGTGATCTTGAGGCCAGCTCTTTGTGTGACCCAGGCAGGACCCAGGATCCAGGCAGGTCTCTGGGGGAGGTACGTGTCACCCTGACACACCCTCTCACTGACCCAGGCCGCTCCCCAGGCCCTGTCACACCCTCTCACTGACCCAGGCCGCTCCCCAGGCCCTGTCACCCTGACACACCCTCTCACTGACCCAGGCCGCTCCCCAGGCCCTGTCACCCTGACACACCCTCTCACTGACCCAGGCCGCTCCCCATGCCCTGTCACCCTGACACACCCTCTCACTGACCCAGGCCGCTCCCTAGGCCCTGTCACCCTGACACACCCTCTCACTGACCCAGGCCGCTCCCCAGGCCCTGTCACCCTGACACACCCACTCACTGACCCAGGCCGCTCCCTAGGCCCTGTCACCCGGACACACCCTCTCACTGACCCAGGCAGGTACCCAGGCCCTGTCACTCTGACACACCCTCTTACTGACCCAGCCAGCTCCCCAGGCCCTGGCACCCTGACCCACCCTCTCACTGACCCAGGCCGCTCCCCAGGCCCTGCCACACCCTCTCACTGACCCAGGCCGCTCCCTAGGCCCTGTCACCCTGACACACCCTCTCACTGACCCAGGCCGCTCCCCAGGCCCTGTCACCCTGACACACCCACTCACTGACCCAGGCCGCTCCCTAGGCCCTGTCACCCTGACACACCCACTCACTGACCCAGGCCGCTCCCTAGGCCCGGTCACCCGGACACACCCTCTCACTGACCCAGGCCGCTCCCTAGGCCCTGTCACCCTGACATAGCCTCTCACTGACCCAGGCCGCTCCCTAGGCCCTGTCACCCTGACACACCCTCTCACTGACCCAAGCAGGTCCCCAGGCGCTGTCACCGAGACACACCCTCTCACTGACCCAGGCCGCTCCCTAGGCCCTGTCACCCTGACACACCCTCTCACTGACCCAAGCAGGTCCCCAGGCGCTGTCACCGAGACACACCCTCTCACTGACCCAGGCAGGTCCCCAGGCCCTGTCACCCTGACACACCCTCTCACTGACCCAGGCAGGTCCCCAGACCCTGTCACCCTGACCCACCCTCTCACTGACCCAGGCAGGTCCCCAGGCCCTGTCACCCTTACCCACCCTCTCACTGACCCAGGCAGGTTCCCAGGCCCTGTCACCCTGACACACCCTCTCACTGACCCAGGCAGGTCCCCAGGCCCTGTCACCCTGACCCACCCTCTCACTGACCCAGGCAGGTCCCCAGGTCCCTGGGGGAGCCGCCACCCTGACACACCCTCTCACTGACCCAGGCAGGTCCCCAGGCCCTTTCACCCTGTCACACCCTCTCACTGACCCAGGCAGGTCCCCAAACCCTGTCACCCGGACACACCCTCTCACTGACCCAGGCAGGTCCCCAGGCCCTGTCACCCTGACACACCCTCTCACTGCCCCAGGCATGTCCCCAGGCCCCTGGGGGGGGGGGGCTGTCACCCTGACACACCCTCTCACGGACCCAGGCAGGTCCCCAGGCCCCTGGGGGAGCTCTCGACCAGACACACCCTCCCACTGACCCAGGCAGGTCCCCATGCAGGTCCCCATGCCCTGTCACCCAGACACACCCTCCCACTGACCCAGGCAGGTCCCCAGGCCCCTGGGGGAGCTCTCACCCAGACACACCCTCCCACTGACCCAGGCAGGTCCCCAGGCCCCTGGGAGAGGGGTCGCTCTGACACACCCTCCCACTGATCCAGGCATGTCCCCAGGCCCCTGGGGGGGGGGGCTGTCACCCTGACACACCCTCTCACGGACCCAGGCAGGTCCCCAGGCCCCTGGGGGAGCTCTCACCCAGACACACCCTCTCACTGACCCAGGCAGGCAGGTACCCAGGCCCTGTCATCCTGACCCACCCTCTCACTGACCCAGGCAGGTCCCCAGGCCCTGTCACCCTGACCCAGGCAGGCAGGTACCCAGGCCCTGTCACCCTGACCCACCCTCTCACTGACCCAGGCAGGTCCCCAGGCCCTGTCACCCTGACCCACCCTCTCACTGACCCAGGCAGGTCCCCAGGCCCCTGGGGGAGCCGTCACCCTGACACACCCTCTCACTGACCCAGGCAGGTCCCCAGGCCCCTGGAAGAGCTCATGGCAGGTTGCCAGGCCATCCTCTGGTCTTTCACGGACTGTAATTACCAGCTATAAGTTGTGGCTGACAACAGACAGACTCGGCGCTTAGCGTCGCCTTGTGGCTGCCCATCACGCACGGTCTTTGTGGTGAGAGACCTTAATTTCCCGCCCTTTTCACTCCCCGGTCTCCGCCATTGATTGGTGAGGTATAAACTGGTGAAGAGGAAGCTGGAGGAGCATTGAACAAGTGCGGTCTGAATGGTCTGAATGGCTGTACGTGGGGAGTCCCTCGCCTACCCAGGATTAACTCCCGCACCCACTGCGCTAGATCTGTAGCCATATTGCCTACATACTAACTGTAATGGCCGGCCAAGCCTACTTGCATTTCCGTCAGCCAAGGCAAGATGGAGTTGCCATGGGTTGTTACTGGCCGTAATTATAATGTGACCAAGATGGATTCTGTTCCCTCTCATATCGATCGGTTCCTGACTCGTGCTATGGCGGCAGTAGGCCTTGGCTGACGGCCCACTACAGTCGTGTAGTTGTCGCGTATGTAAGTCACACCCAGAGCTAGCGAGGGCAGTTATCAGGGGCGTGTGTAGGACTTCTTGAAAGGGGGGGGGGGGTCCTGTTTGTCTTCCGATTAACTGAAATCTAGATTATCCCAAATTGGTAATTCCGGCACGCCTCAGATGGCCTAAATTTTGCATGAAAAAAAAAATTCTTCCTAAAAAAAGAGGGGGAACCCCCCCCCCCCCCCACCCCATGGATACGCCCTTACATTGCCTGCAAGAAGATACGTAATTGCATAAATATTAACGAGTCCGCCCAAAATAAATCAGAGAACAGTGGGATGAGACGCCTACACCTAGAGGTCTGACGTTCTCATTGCATTCCAACATCGTCATCCGGGCATCTTGTTTTTTGACTGGTAGAGAGGATCAAGGGAGTCACCGATACAATTATTGTCTTAAGAGTTCTGACCTGGTCAGTGTTTAACAGCGCTCATACAGTCAGCATGACGGCCGATATATTAAACACACGGTCTACGTAGCCTATCGGAAGAACAAAAAAAGTATTTGCGGTCACGAAGAATCAGATACTTTGCCAATAAACCTAGTATTAGAAATTGGCTCATTATTGCGAGCGCTCACCCCCCCCCCACCCCCTCTCCCTGATCATCCAAAGCCACTCCAGATCGTGTCGTATGCAGCTATTGTATATTTGCCACGTACATAACAGCTTCATACACAATATATATAAGTATTATATAGATATGTAGGTTTATTTCACTTCATGCATGTCATGTAGAACTTTTTGAAAATCAAAATATTGGAAACTAGTAACAAAATAGTCAATAAATTCTTTTGTCTGAATCGCACAAATGACACAAGTAATGAAGTATGATTTCCCTATGAGGATAAAAGAACTCGTACACGAGCCAGAAGCGGCGTGTGGCTAACCCATGATAATAAACTGGACATCAGTAGCGGCGGTGACTTGGACTGTACACACAGACAATACTGGTGAGAGGCTAGGCCAATGCAGAATGCTAGAAAACTTGGAATGAAGTGATTAGACATGAATATCATATACTTTGTCTCCACGCATTGTCAAATTAATACTCAGATACACGATCATATCTACAAATAGTGTATATACTGTATATATAAAATCTACACACCATTTACATATGTATATATACCTAATCATATACATATGCATAAATACATGCCATATATCACATCTACATATATTATGTACAGGGTAATTTTCGGCGTTATCTTATTGCCGTCTCTACGTTTGTGCGTTCATGGTATCCCAAGAGCCTTTGCGCAGTACTCACCCAGAACCAGGCATATAGACGTATTATCTTTCTCCCGGTAAATGCTCAATGCTATTATTTTAGAATGATGATTTAATATCATATTTTTTGAGACAGCGCTGATCGCGTGTACACAGAACGAGGCGTCCACAGTAAATTGGTACACAGAAGCCGAACCTACACATCTGACTGATGACCTCGCTCGGTAAGCACACGATGAACACAATGTACCCCCTTAATAACAGACACCTACCTATGTAATCTTGTCATCATAGCGTAATTTCGGAATAGTGCTCCAATGCAATGCTCCCAACAATACACAAACCGGACCTCAGTCGTTGGCTACCGGTACTTGTGTTTTTATTATTTTTATTTCATGGAATAAAATTCATAACGTGTTATTGAAAGACTCTTAGTTAGCTCAATATATATAATTCACGTGGTACAAACAATTTAGTCGCAGGACGTGTTAACCCCTTGGTATCGTGACTCGAGACTTGACGTTGATAGAGCACTCAACCATCAAGGCTCAGTCACTGCACGTGTTACCTATGCAACGACAAATGTGGTGGATTTCACGAACGCAGCTCGGCCGACTACGGGGCTTAGTCGGCTAAACTATGAACGTGAAATAGCCCACTGGTAACATCTTCATTTCTCTAACTTTGCTTTTCAGACGTTCTTGGATTACAGACCATTAGCATCTCTCCTGATATGTATAATTCAATACATAACATGGTCCTTTCGGTAATATTATGCAGTAACTCCAGATTATGACAGAATACCCACCGCTCTCTCCAAACCTCCTTGACAGCGAGCGCGGACATTAACATGCAGGGTGTCAACCATTAATCACAGAAACATATCATGTATATCAAAACTGACAAATAGAATCTAACAGTCAATATCAAGTTCATAGCCCCCCCCCCAAAAAAAAATATATGAAGATTGAAGTGATTGTGCACGCTCAGTCAGAGTAAGGATACAGAATGTGTGCAGACATAGTACAGTTAAATCTTGGTTATTAAGAATATCTTTCAAATCCATTTAACCTAAGACTGATTGAGATAGGCGCTGGTCAGGTTTTGTCGGACCCCGGACAGTTCGTGCTTTCATACTACAGCAACCCATGGATGGATAGAATGATGGTTCAAGCCATGTTTGTGTACAAATAGAGTTAACCAAACGCACTAAGAGGAAGGATGTGACGGCCCCAGACAGGCGGAGTATGAACCCGACAACGAAACTGATCCACAACGGCGAGACTGGCGTATAAATTAGGTCAACCTTCTACTCTGTACATAAGACTTGACTAAATAAGCGCAGAGACAGCGAGCCGCGACATGGAATGGAAACCTTTGTAAGGCTTCAACATGTGCTTTGAGAGTACAGGTATAAGGGGAGTGCATGTACCCTAAGCTAGAGGACCGGAACCTTTGTAAGGCTTTAACAAGTGCTTTGAGAGTACATGTATAAGGGGAGTGCATGTACCCTAAGCTAGAGGACCGGAACCTTTGTAGGGCTTCAACATGTGCTTTGAGAGTACAGGTATAAGGGGAGTGCATGTACCCTAAGCTAGAGGACCGGAACCTTTGTAAGGCTTCAACATGTGCTTTGAGAGTACAGGTATAAGGGGAGTGCATGTACCCTAAGCGAGAGGACCGGAACCTTTGTAAGACTTCTACATGTGCTTTGAGAGTACAGGTATAAGGGGAGTGCATGTACCCTAAGCGAGAGGACCGGAACCTTTGTAAGACTTCTACATGTGCTTTGAGAGTACAGGTATAAGGGGAGTGCATGTACCCTAAGCGAGAGGACCGGAACCTTTGTAAGACTTCTACATGTGCTTTGAGAGTACAGGTATAAGGGGAGTGCATGTACCCTAAGCGAGATGACCGGAACCTTTGTAAGACTTCTACATGTGCTTTGAGAGTACAGGTATAAGGGGAGTGCATGTACCCTAAGCTAGAGGACCAGAACCTTTGTAAGGCTTCTACATGTGCTTTGAGAGTACAGGTATAAGGGGAGTGCATGTAACCTAAGCGAGAGGACCGTACGCCCAGCATACATCTGCCCAACAGTTCAGTATCCCTAACCCTGCCCCCCACTGTAACTACACACAATCATTGGTATATATATATGTTTTATCATCACATATGCCATAACCGTGTGAATCTGCTATGCAATCATGGCATGGCGCTTTGAAACCTATACTCAATGACAGACAACACATGATAGCAAAACTGACACTACCTAAACAACAACAGTTGTGACACGCGATATATTTACCGTATTATACCTAATATATTACTTTAGATGTAATTATTATCATTGGCAGTGGTCAATCACTTCACGTAACAGGTGTATCGATTATTCATCGATTACTCATACAGAATTCATTGAATATTCACAGATGATTCATTGATAATTCATTGAATATGTATTGATTATTCATCAGTCTCAGCATTTCATAATGTGTGATATGTTGACAGCTAAATAGTGGATCGGCCTAATGAATGGCCTCAGTTATTACCTGCTGCCTTACGATCTCGTCATGCACATCCTGATTATAACATAACATTGAATATGATCGTGTTCGCATTCCTTAAAAACTCTTACAAAGGGGCCTACGCGTGTGTGTGCTGTGTCATTGGGGGTTATAGTGAGCGCGAGGGTACGGCGATGACCCCCCAGGGCCCCCAGGGTGGGGGGAGCTGCCGCCACGTCGTTCCCCGGCCCGGGGGGAGGCCCGGGGGGAGGCCCAGGGGGAAGCCCGGGGGGAGGTTCGGGGGATAGGGGAGGGCAGCAGTCGGCGGGGGTCACTCCCTCCGTACTCGTAAGGGGCGGCGAACCCCACCAGACTGGCCCCCTCCCTGATCTCCTCGCTGGTCCGCTGCCGCCGATGCAACTTCCCACGGACTCCCATCGAGGGCAGGTTACGGTAGGACGCCAGCGCAGCGCCCTCTAGGTCGAGATCCACCGGCGCCGAGATCTCGATGGGGTTGTGGTCGCCGTCGCCGTCGTCGTCTTGGTCGCGCGCCCTGGCGTTCTTGTTTTCCTTGGCCGCCCTGTGCTGCAGAGTCAGGAGGTGTCGGCGGGACCGCAGCCTCTCCCTGAGGGGGGTCAGACAGCCCAGGTCACCCACCACATCCACGGGCGTCAGCTCCACGGTCACGGGCGGCTTGACCTTGGGCGAGCGGCCCAAGGTCGCCGAGTCCGCAGCGCCTGGCTCCTTCTGTCCCATGCGCATGCGCTTTGGCGACGACATCTTGTTGGGAGACTGGCGCATCTGAAGGACGAAATAATCGTATTTCATTGCAAAATGCCCCAATATATAATACAAATATACCGTTAAGAACATCAAGATGCACCCTATATCGTTAAGCACTTAAGAATTCATTGTATTGCTAACAGCACACAGAGAGAGAGAGCTGATGACGTCATACCGAGGTGGCGAAAGCAGAGAGAGCTGATGACGTCATACCGGGGTGGAGAGGGGGTCGGCTTAGCACGGGCAGAGAGCTGATGACGTCATACCGAGGTGGAGAGGGGGTCGGCCTAGCACGGGCAGAGAGCTGATGACGTCATACCGAGGTGGAGAGGGGGTCGCCCTAGCACGGGGAGAGAAAGCTGATGACGTCATACTGAGGTGGAGAGGAGGTCGGCCTAGCACAGGGAGAGAGAGCTGATGACGTCATACCGAGGCGGCGAAAGGAGAGAGAGCTGATGACCGGGGGGAGGCCCGGGGGGAGGCCCGGGGGGAGGTTCGGGGGATAGGGGAGGGCAGCAGTCGGCGGGGGTCACTCCCTCCGTACTCGTAAGGTCATACTCATACCGAGGTGGAGAGGGGGTCGGCCTAGCACGGGGAGAGAGAGCTGATGACGTCATACCGAGGTGGAGAGGGGGTCGGCCTAGCACGGGGAGAGAGAGCTGATGACGTCATACCGAGGTGGAGAGGGGGTCGGCCTAGCACGGGGAGAGAGAGCTGATGACGTCATACCGAGGTGGAGAGGGGGTCGGCCTAGCACGGGGAGAGAGAGCTGATGACGTCATACCGAGGTGGAGAGGGGAGAGAGCTGATGACGTCATACCGAGGTGGAGAGGGGGTCGGCCTAGCACGGGGAGAGAGAGCTGATGACGTCATACCGAGGTGGAGAGGGGGTCGGCCTAGCACGGGGAGAGAGAGCTGATGAAGTCATACCGAGGTGGAGAGGGGGTCGCCCTAGCAGGGGGAGAGAGAACTGATGACGTCATACCGAGGTGGAGAGGGGGTCGGCCTAGCACGGGGAGAGAGAGCTGATGAAGTCATACCGAGGTGGAGAGGGGGTCGGCCTAGCACGGGGAGAGAGAGCTGATGACGTCATACCGAGGTGGAGAGGGGGTCGGCCTAGCACGGGGAGAGAGAGCTGATGAAGTCATACCGAGGTGGAGAGGGGGTCGGCCTAGCACGGGGAGAGAGAGCTGATGACGTCATACCGAGGTGGAGAGGGGAGAGAGCTGATGACGTCATACCGAGGTGGAGAGGGGGTCGGCCTAGGACGGGGAGAGAGAGCTGATGACGTCATATGGAGGTGGAGAGGGGGTTGCCCTAGCAGAGGGAGAGAGAACTGATGACGTCATACCGAGGTGGAGAGGGGGTCGGCCTAGCACGGGGAGAGAGAGCTGATGAGGTCATACCGAGGTGGAGAGGGGGTCGGCCTAGCACGGGGAGAGAGAGCTGATGAAGTCATACCGAGGTGGAGAGGGGGTCGGCCTAGCACGGGGAGAGAGAGCTGATGTACCGAGGTGGAGAGGGGGTCGGCCTAGGACGAGGAGAGAGAGCTGATGACGTCATATCGAGGTGGAGAGGGGGTCGGCCTAGGACGGGGAGAGAGAACTGATGACGTCATACCGAGGTGGAGAGAGGGTCGGCCTAGCACGGGGAGAGAGAGCTGATGACGTCATACCGAGGTGGAGAGGGGGTCGGCCTAGGACGGGGAGAGAGAGCTGATGACGTCATACCGAGGTGGAGAGGGGGTCGGCCTAGCACGGGGAGAGAGAGCTGATGTACCGAGGTGGAGAGGGGGTCGGCCTAGGACGAGGAGAGAGAGCTGATGACGTCATATCGAGGTGGAGAGGGGGTCGGCCTAGGACGGGGAGAGAGAACTGATGACGTCATACCGAGGTGGAGAGAGGGTCGGCCTAGCACGGGGAGAGAGAACTGATGACGTCATACCGAGGTGGAGAGGGGGTCGGCCTAGCACGGGGAGAGAGAGCTGATGACGTCATACCGAGGTGGAGAGGGGGTCGGCCTAGCACGGGGAGAGAGAGCTGATGACGTCATACCGAGGTGGAGAGGGGAGAGAGCTGATGACGTCATACCGAGGTGGAGAGGGGGTCGGCCTAGGACGGGGAGAGAGAGCTGATGACGTCATACCGAGGTGGAGAGGGGGTCGCCCTAGCAGGGGGAGAGAGAACTGATGACGTCATACCGAGGTGGAGAGGGGGTCGGCCTAGCACAGGGAGAGAGAGCTGATGACGTCATACCGAGGTGGAGAGAGGGTCGGCCTAGCACGGGGAGAGAGAGCTGATGAAGTCATACCGAGGTGGAGAGGGGGTCGGCCTAGCACGGGGAGAGAGAGTTGATGACGTCATACCGAGGTGGAGAGGGGAGAGCTGATGACGTCATACCGAGGTGGAGAGAGGGTCGGCCTAGGACGGGGAGAGAGAACTGATGACGTCATACCGAGGTGGAGAGGGGGTCGCCCTAGCAGGGGGAGAGAGAACTGATGACGTCATACCGAGGTGGAGAGGGGGTCGGCCTCCTTGTCCATCCGCCGCAGTCTGGCGATGGCGGCCTTGCGCAGCGGCTCCTTGGCGCTGCTTATCTTGCGCAGGCTCTGCCGACTGGCGTAGAATTCCCTGCGACACAGCACAACACAGTAGTCAGGACATGTCTACGGCCTATAAACTCACTGGATGGTCCTGTCCAATGCCACAATACAAGTATTCAGGACATGGTTATGTCTCACACTACGGCCTATAAACTCACTGGATGGTCCTGTCCAATGCCACAATACAAGTATTCAGGACATGGTTATGTCACACACTACGGCCTATAAACTCACTGGATGGTCCTGTCCAATGCCACAATACAAGTATTCAGGACATGGTTATGTCTCACACTACGACCTATAAACTCACTGGATGGTCCTGTCCAATGCCACAATACAAGTATTCAGGACATGGTTATGTCTCACACTACGACCTATAAACTCACTGGATGGTCCTGTCCAATGCCACAATACAAGTATTCAGGACATGGTTATGTCTCACACTACGACCTATAAACTCACTGGATGGTCCTGTCCCAAGCCACAATACAAGTATTCAGGACATGGTTATGTCTCACACTACGGCCTATAAACTCACTGGATGGTCCTGTCCAATGCCACAATACAAGTATTCAGGGCATGGTTATGTCTCACACTACGGCCAATAAACTCACTGGATGGTCCTGTCCAATGCCACAATACAAGTATTCAGGACATGGTTATGTCTCACACTACGACTTATAAACTCACTGGATGGTCCTGTCCAATGCCACAATACAAGTATTCAGGACATGGTTATGTCTCACACTACGGCCTATAAACTCACTGGATGGTCCTGTCCAATGACACAATACAAGTATTCAGGACATGGTTATGTCTCACACTACGACCTATAAACTCACTGGATGGTCCTGTCCAATGCCACAATACAAGTATTCAGGACATGGTTATGTCTCACACTACGACCTATAAACTCACTGGATGGTCCTGTCCCAAGCCACAATACAAGTATTCAGGACATGGTTATGTCTCACACTACGGCCTATAAACTCACTGGATGGTCCTGTCCAATGCCACAATACAAGTATTCAGGGCATGGTTATGTCTCACACTACGGCCAATAAACTCACTGGATGGTCCTGTCCAATGCCACAATACAAGTATTCAGGACATGGTTATGTCTCACACTACGACTTATAAACTCACTGGATGGTCCTGTCCAATGCCACAATACAAGTATTCAGGACATGGTTATGTCTCACACTACGGCCTATAAACTCACTGGATGGTCCTGTCCAATGACACAATACAAGTATTCAGGACATGGTTATGTCTCACACTACGACCTATAAACTCACTGGATGGTCCTGTCCAATGCCACAATACAAGTATTCAGGACATGGTTATGTCTCACACTACGGCCTATAAACTCACTGGATGGTCCTGTCCAATGCCACAATACAAGTATTCAGGACATGGTTATGTCTCACACTACGACCTATAAACTCACTGGATGGTCCTGTCCAATGCCACAATACAAGTATTCAGGACATGGTTATGTCTCAAACTACGGCCTATAAACTCACTGGATGGTCCTGTCCAATGCCACAATACAAGTATTCAGGACATGGTTATGTCTCACACTACGACCTATAAACTCACTGGATGGTCCTGTCCAATGCCACAATACAAGTATTCAGGACATGGTTATGTCTCACACTACGGCCTATAAACTCACTGGATGGTCCTGTCCAATGCCACAATACAAGTATTCAGGACATGGTTATGTCTCACACTACGACCTATAAACTCACTGGATGGTCCAGTCCCATGCCACAATACAAGTATTCAGGACATGGTTATGTCTCACACTACGGCCTATAAACTCACTGGATGGTCCTGTCCAATGCCACAATACAAGTATTCAGGACATGGTTATGTCTCACACTACGACCTATAAACTCACTGGATGGTCCTGTCCAATGCCACAATACAAGTATTCAGGACATGGTTATGTCTCACACTACGACCTATAAACTCACTGGATGGTCCTGTCCAATGCCACAATACAAGTATTCAGGACATGGTTATGTCTCACACTACGGCCTATAAACTCACTGGATGGTCCTGTCCAATGCCACAATACAAGTATTCAGGACATGGTTATGTCTCACACTACGGCCTATAAACTCACTGGATGGTCCTGTCCAATGCCACAATACAAGTATTCAGGACATGGTTATGTCTCACACTACGACCTATAAACTCACTGGATGGTCCTGTCCAATGCCACAATACAAGTATTCAGGACATGGTTATGTCTCACACTACGGCCTATAAACTCACTGGATGGTCCTGTCCAATGCCACAATACAAGTATTCAGGACATGGTTATGTCTCACACTACGGCCTATAAACTCACTGGATGGTCCTGTCCAATGCCACAATACAAGTATTCAGGGCATGGTTATGTCTCACACTACGACCTATAAACTCACTGGATGGTCCTGTCCAATGCCACAATACAAGTATTCAGGACATGGTTATGTCTCACACTACGACCTATAAACTCACTGGATGGTCCTGTCCAATGCCACAATACAAGTATTCAGGACATGGTTATGTCTCACACTACGACCTATAAACTCACTGGATGGTCCTGTCCCATGCCACAATACAAGTATTCAGGGCATGGTTATGTCTCACACTACGGCCTATAAACTCACTGGATGGTCCTGTCCAATGCCACAATACAAGTATTCAGGACATGGTTATGTCTCACACTACGGCCTATAAACTCACTGGATGGTCCTGTCCAATGCCACAATACAAGTATTCAGGACATGGTTATGTCTCACGCTACGGCCTATAAACTCACTGGATGGTCCTGTCCAATGCCACAATACAAGTATTCAGGACATGGTTATGTCTCACACTACGGCCTATAAACTCACTGGATGGTCCTGTCCAATGCCACAATACAAGTATTCAGGACATGGTTATGTCTCAAACTACGGCCTATAAACTCACTGGATGGTCCTGTCCAATGCCACAATACAAGTATTCAGGACATGGTTATGTCTCACACTACGGCCTATAAACTCACTGGATGGTCCTGTCCAATGCCACAATACAAGTATTCAGGACATGGTTATGTCTCACACTACGGCCTATAAACTCACTGGATGGTCCTGTCCAATGCCACAATACAAGTATTCAGGACATGGTTATGTCTCACACTACGACCTATAAACTCACTGGATGGTCCTGTCCAATGCCACAATACAAGTATTCAGGACATGGTTATGTCTCACACTACGACCTATAAACTCACTGGATGGTCCTGTCCAATGCCACAATACAAGTATTCAGGACATGGTTATGTCTCACACTACGGCCTATAAACTCACTGGATGGTCCTGTCCAATGCCACAATACAAGTATTCAGGACATGGTTATGTCTCACACTACGACCTATAAACTCACTGGATGGTCCTGTCCAATGCCACAATACAAGTATTCAGGACATGGTTATGTCTCACACTACGGCCTATAAACTCACTGGATGGTCCTGTCTAATGCCACAATACAAGTATTCAAGACACGGTTATGTCTCACATTACGACCTATAAACTCACTGGATGGTCCTGTCCAATGCCACAATACAAGTATTCAGGACATGGTTATGTCTCACACTACGACCTATAAACTCACTGGATGGTCCTGTCCAATGCCACAATACAAGTATTCAGGACATGGTTATGTCTCACACTACGACCTATAAACTCACTGGATGGTCCTGTCCAATGCCTCAATACAAGTATTCAGGACATGGTTATGTCTCACACTACGGCCTGTAAACTCACTGGATGGTCCTGTCCAATGCCTCAATACAAGTATTCAGGACATGGTTATGTCTCACACTACGACCTATAAACTCACTGGATGGTCCTGTCCAATGACACAATACAAGTATTCAGGACATGGTTATGTCTCACACTACGGCCTATAAACTCACTGGATGGTCCTGTCCAATGCCACAATACAAGTATTCAGGACTTGGTTATGTCTCACACTACGACCTATAAACTCACTGGATGGTCCTGTCCAATGCCACAATACAAGTATTCAGGACATGGTTATGTCGCACACTACGGCCTATAAACTCACTGGATGGTCCTGTCCAATGCCACAATACAAGTATTCAGGACATGGTTATGTCTCACACTACGACCTATAAACTCACTGGATGGTCCTGTCCAATGCCACAATACAAGTATTCAGGACATGGTTATGTCTCACACTACGGCCTATAAACTCACTGGATGGTCCTGTCCAATGCCACAATACAAGTATTCAGGACATGGTTATGTCTCACACTACGGCCTATAAACTCACTGGATGGTCCTGTCCAATGCCACAATACAAGTATTCAAGACATGGTTATGGGTCACACTACGGCCTATAAACTCACTGGATGGTCCTGTCCAATGCCACAATACAAGTATTCAGGACTTGGTTATGTCTCACACTACGACCTATAAACTCACTGGATGGTCCTGTCCAATGCCACAATACAAGTATTCAGGACATGGTTATGTCTCACACTACGGCCTATAAACTCACTGGATGGTCCTGTCCAATGCCTCAATACAAGTATTCAGGACATGGTTATGTCTCACACTACGGCCTATAAACTCACTGGATGGTCCTGTCCAATGCCACAATACAAGTATTCAAGACATGGTTATGGGTCACACTACGGCCTATAAACTCACTGGATGGTCCTGTCCAATGCCACAATACAAGTATTCAGGACATGGTTATGTCTCACACTACGACCTATAAACTCACTGGATGGTCCTGTCCAATGCCACAATACAAGTATTCAAGACATGGTTATGGGTCACACTACGGCCTATAAACTCACTGGATGGTCCTGTCCAATGCCACAATACAAGTATTCAGGACTTGGTTATGTCTCACACTACGACCTATAAACTCACTGGATGGTCCTGTCCAATGCCACAATACAAGTATTCAAGACACGGTTATGTCTCACATTACGACCTATAAACTCACTGGATGGTCCTGTCCAATGCCACAATACAAGTATTCAGGGCATGGTTATGTCTCACACTACGGCCTATAAACTCACTGGATGGTCCTGTCCAATGCCACAATACAAGTATTCAGGACATGGTTATGTCTCACACTACGACCTATAAACTCACTGGATGGTCCTGTCCAATGCCACAATACAAGCATTCAGGACATGGTTATGTCTCACACTACGACTTATAAACTCACTGGATGGTCCTGTCCAATGCCACAATACAAGTATTCAGGACATGGTTATGTCTCACACTACGGCCTATAAACTCACTGGATGGACCTGTCCAATGCCACAATACAAGTATTCAGGACATGGTTATGTCTCACACTACGGCCTATAAACTCACTGGATGGTCCTGTCCAATGCCACAATACAAGTATTCAGGACATGGTTATGTCTCACACTACGACCTATAAACTCACTGGATGGTCCTGTCCAATGCCACAATACAAGTATTCAGGACATGGTTATGTCTCACACTACGGCCTATAAACTCACTGGATGGTCCTGTCCAATGCCACAATACAAGTATTCAGGACATGGTTATGTCTCACACTACGACCTATAAACTCACTGGATGGTCCTGTCCAATGCCACAATACAAGTATTCAAGACACGGTTATGTCTCACATTACGACCTATAAACTCACTGAATGGTCCTGTCCAATGCCACAATACAAGTATTCAGGACATGGTTATGTCTCACACTACGACCTATAAACTCACTGGATGGTCCTGTCCAATGCCACAATACAAGTATTCAGGACATGGTTATGTCTCACACTACGGCCTATAAACTCACTGGATGGTCCTGTCTAATGCCACAATACAAGTATTCAGGACATGGTTATGTCTCACACTACGACCTATAAACTCACTGGATGGTCCTGTCCAATGCCACAATACAAGTATTCAAGACACGGTTATGTCTCACATTACGACCTATAAACTCACTGGATGGTCCTGTCCAATGCCACAATACAAGTATTCAGGGCATGGTTATGTCTCACACTACGGCCTATAAACTCACTGGATGGTCCTGTCCAATGCCACAATACAAGCATTCAGGACATGGTTATGTCTCACACTACGACTTATAAACTCACTGGATGGTCCTGTCCAATGCCACAATACAAGTATTCAGGACATGGTTATGTCTCACACTACGGCCTATAAACTCACTGGATGGTCCTGTCCAATGCCACAATACAAGTATTCAGGACATGGTTATGTCTCACACTACGGCCTATAAACTCACTGGATGGTCCTGTCCAATGCCACAATACAAGTATTCAAGACATGGTTATGGGTCACACTACGGCCTATAAACTCACTGGATGGTCCTGTCCAATGCCACAATACAAGTATTCAGGACTTGGTTATGTCTCACACTACGACCTATAAACTCACTGGATGGTCCTGTCCAATGCCACAATACAAGTATTCAAGACACGGTTATGTCTCACATTACGACCTATAAACTCACTGGATGGTCCTGTCCAATGCCACAATACAAGTATTCAGGACATGGTTATGTCTCACACTACGACCTATAAACTCACTGGACGGTCCTGTCCAATGCCACAATACAAGCATTCAGGACATGGTTATGTCTCACACTACGACTTATAAACTCACTGGATGGTCCTGTCCAATGCCACAATACAAGTATTCAGGACATGGTTATGTCTCACACTACGGCCTATAAACTCACTGGATGGTCCTGTCCAATGCCACAATACAAGTATTCAGGACATGGTTATGTCTCACACTACGGCCTATAAACTCACTGGATGGTCCTGTCCAATGCCACAATACAAGTATTCAGGACATGGTTATGTCTCACACTACGACCTATAAACTCACTGGATGGTCCTGTCTAATGCCACAATCCAGCTGTTGACGGTCTTCTGGTCGGAGTAGAGCAACAGCGACTCGCTTCTGCACGTCACCTGCAACACATAGACAGCGCTTATAAAAAAATTTGCACGTCACCTGGGAAACAGAACGCCTGCCGATATGACTTCATCAGACTGCCCTGACTGTGGCCTAGCACCCTCATCACCCGGCAGTCCTGGACGGGCAGGATACAGACAGACAGACAGAGAGAGAGGGAGGTTTGCTTACCGCGAAGAGAGCCCCCTGGCCCTGACTGTGGCCCAGCACCCTCATCACCCGGCAGTGCTGGACGGGTACGATACAGACAGACAGACAGAGAGACAGAGAGAGAGGTTTGCTCACCGTAAAGAGAGAGAGCCCCCTGGCCCTGACTGTGGCCCAGCACCCTCATCACCCGGCAGTGCTGGACGGGCAGGTTTACAGACAGACAGACAGACAGAGAGAGAGGTTTGCTTACCGTGAAGAGGGCCCCCTGGCCTTGACTGTGGCCCAGCACCCTCATCACCCGGCAGTGCTGGACGGGCAGCAAACAGACAGACAGACAGAGAGAGAGAGAGAGAGGTTTGCTCACCGCGAAGAGAGCCCTCTGGCCCTGACTGTGGCCCAGCACCCTCATCACCCGGCAGTGCTGGATGGGTAGGATACAGACAGACAGACAGACAGAGAGAGAGAGAGAGGTTTGCTTCCCGTGAAGAGAGCCCTCTGGCCCTGACTGTGGCCCAGCACCCTCATCACCCGGCAGTGCTGGACGGGCAGGATACAGACAGACAGACAGAGAGAGAGAGAGGTTTGCTCACCGTGAAGAGAGCCCCTTGGCCTTGACTGTAGCCCAGCACCCTCATCACCCGGCAGTGCTGGACGGGCAGGATACAGACAGACAGACAGACAGAGAGAGAGAGAGAGAGGTTTGCTCACCGTGAAGAGAGCCCCCTGGCCCTGACTGTGGCCCAGCACCCTCATCACCCGGCAGTGCTGGATGGGTAGGATACAGACAGACAGAGAGAGAGAGGTTTGCTCACCGTGAAGAGAGCCCCCTGGCCCTGACTGTGGCCCAGCACCCTCATCACCCGGCAGTGCTGGACGGGCAGGATACAGACAGACAGAGAGAAAGAGAGAGAGGTTTGCTCACCGTGAAGAGAGCCCCCTGGCCCTGACTGTGGCGTGGCCCAGCACCCTCATCACCCGGCAGTGCTGGACGGGCAGGATACAGACAGACAGACAGAGAGAGGTTTGCTCACCGTGAAGAGAGCCCCCTGGCCCTGACTGTGGCCCAGCACCCTCATCACCTGGCAGTGCTGGACGGATAGGATGCAGACAGACAGAGAGAGAGAGAGAGAGAGAGGTTTGCTTACCGTGAAGAGAGCCCCCTGGCCCTGACTGTGGCCCAGCACCCTCATCACCCGGCAGTGCTGGACGGGTAGGATACAGACAGACAGACAGACAGAGAGATAGAGAGGTTTGCTCACCGTGAAGAGAGCCCCCTGGCCCTGACTGTGGCCCAGCACCCTCATCACCCGGCAGGGCTGGACGGGCAGGATACAGACAGAGAGAAAGAGAGAGAGGTTTGCTTACCGTGAAGAGAGCCCCTTGGCCCTGACTGTGGCCCAGCACCCTCATCACCCGGCAGTGCTGGACGGGTAGGATACAGACAGACAGACAGACAGAGAGATAGAGAGAGAGGTTTGCTCACCGTGAAGAGAGCCCCCTGGCCCTGACTGTGGCCCAGCACCCTCATCACCCGGCAGTGCTGGACGGGCAGGATACAGACAGACAGAGAGAGAGAGAGAGGTTTGCTCACCGTGAAGAGAGCCCCCTGGCCCTGACTGTGGCCCAGCACCTACATCACCCGGCAGTGCTGGACGGGCAGGATACAGACAGACAGACAGAGAGAGGTTTGCTCATGGTGAAGAGAGCCCCCTGGCCCTGACTGTGGCCCAGCACCCTCATCACCCGGCAGTGCTGGACGGGTAGGATACAGACAGACAGACAGACAGAGAGAGAGGTTTGCTCACCGTAAAGAGAGAGAGCCCCCTGGCCCTGACTGTGGCCCAGCACCCTCATCACCCGGCAGTGCTGGACGGGTAGGATACAGACAGACAGAGAGAGAGAGAGAGGTTTGCTCACCGTTAAGAGAGCCCCCTGGCCCTGACTGTGGCCCAGCACCCTCATCACCCGGCAGTGCTGGACGGGTACGATACAGACAGACAGACAGAGAGACAGAGAGAGAGGTTTGCTCACCGTAAAGAGAGAGAGCCCCCTGGCCCTGACTGTGGCCCAGCACCCTCATCACCCGGCAGTGCTGGACGGGCAGGTTTACAGACAGACAGACAGACAGAGAGAGAGGTTTGCTTACCGTGAAGAGGGCCCCCTGGCCTTGACTGTGGCCCAGCACCCTCATCACCCGGCAGTGCTGGACGGGCAGCAAACAGACAGACAGACAGAGAGAGAGAGAGGTTTGCTCACCGTGAAGAGAGCCCTCTGGCCCTGACTGTGGCCCAGCACCCTCATCACCCGGCAGTGCTGGATGGGTAGGATACAGACAGACAGACAGACAGAGAGAGAGAGAGAGGTTTGCTTCCCGTGAAGAGAGCCCTCTGGCCCTGACTGTGGCCCAGCACCCTCATCACCCGGCAGTGCTGGACGGGCAGGATACAGACAGACAGACAGAGAGAGAGAGAGGTTTGCTCACCGTGAAGAGAGCCCCCTGGCCTTGACCTTAGCCCAGCACCCTCATCACCCGGCAGTGCTGGACGGGCAGGATACAGACAGACAGACAGACAGAGAGAGAGAGAGAGAGGTTTGCTCACCGTGAAGAGAGCCCCCTGGCCCTGACTGTGGCCCAGCACCCTCATCACCCGGCAGTGCTGGATGGGTAGGATACAGACAGACAGAGAGAGAGAGGTTTGCTCACCGTGAAGAGAGCCCCCTGGCCCTGACTGTGGCCCAGCACCCTCATCACCCGGCAGTGCTGGACGGGCAGGATACAGACAGACAGAGAGAAAGAGAGAGAGGTTTGCTCACCGTGAAGAGAGCCCCCTGGCCCTGACTGTGGCGTGGCCCAGCACCCTCATCACCCGGCAGTGCTGGACGGGCAGGATACAGACAGACAGACAGAGAGAGAGAGAGGTTTGCTCACCGTGAAGAGAGCCCCCTGGCCCTGACTGTGGCCCAGCACCCTCATCACCTGGCAGTGCTGGACGGATAGGATGCAGACAGACAGAGAGAGAGAGAGAGAGAGAGGTTTGCTTACCGTGAAGAGAGCCCCCTGGCCCTGACTGTGGCCCAGCACCCTCATCACCCGGCAGTGCTGGACGGGTAGGATACAGACAGACAGACAGACAGAGAGATAGAGAGGTTTGCTCACCGTGAAGAGAGCCCCCTGGCCCTGACTGTGGCCCAGCACCCTCATCACCCGGCAGGGCTGGACGGGCAGGATACAGACAGAGAGAAAGAGAGAGAGGTTTGCTTACCGTGAAGAGAGCCCCTTGGCCCTGACTGTGGCCCAGCACCCTCATCACCCGGCAGTGCTGGACGGGTAGGATACAGACAGACAGACAGACAGAGAGATAGAGAGAGAGGTTTGCTCACCGTGAAGAGAGCCCCCTGGCCCTGACTGTGGCCCAGCACCCTCATCACCCGGCAGTGCTGGACGGGTAGGATACAGACAGACAGAGAGAGAGAGAGAGAGGTTTGCTCACCGTAAAGAGAGCCCCCTGGCCCTGACTGTGGCCCAGCACCCTCATCACCCGGCAGTGCTGGACGGGCAGGATACAGACAGACAGACAGAGAGAGGTTTGCTCATGGTGAAGAGAGCCCCCTGGCCCTGACTGTGGCCCAGCACCCTCATCACCCGGCAGTGCTGGACGGGCAGGATACAGACAGACAGAGAGAGAGAGAGAGGTTTGCTCACCGTAAAGAGAGCCCCCTGGCCCTGACTGTGGCCCAGCACCCTCATCACCCGGCAGTGCTGGACGGGCAGGATACAGACAGACAGACAGAGAGAGGTTTGCTCATGGTGAAGAGAGCCCCCTGGCCCTGACTGTGGCCCAGCACCCTCATCACCCGGCAGTGCTGGACGGGTAGGATACAGACAGACAGACAGACAGAGAGAGAGGTTTGCTCACCGTAAAGAGAGAGAGCCCCCTGGCCCTGACTGTGGCCCAGCACCCTCATCACCCGGCAGTGCTGGACGGGTAGGATACAGACAGACAGAGAGAGAGAGAGAGGTTTGCTCACCGTGAAGAGAGCCCCCTGGCCCTGACTGTGGCCCAGCACCCTCATCACCCGGCAGTGCTGGACGGGTAGGATACAGACAGACAGACAGACAGAGAGATAGAGAGAGAGGTTTGCTCACCGTGAAGAGAGCCCCCTGGCCCTGACTGTGGCCCAGCACCCTCATCACCCGGCAGTGCTGGACGGGCAGGATACAGACAGACAGACAGAGAGAGGTTTGCTCACCGTGAAGAGAGCCCCCTGGCCCTGACTGTGGCCCAGCACCCTCATCACCCGGCAGTGCTGGACGGGCAGGATACAGACAGACAGACAGACAGAGAGAGGTTTGCTCATGGTGAAGAGAGCCCCCTGGCCCTGACTGTGGCCCAGCACCCTCATCACCCGGCAGTGCTGGACGGGTAGGATACAGACAGACAGAGAGAAAGAGAGAGGTTTGCTCACCGTAAAGAGAGAGAGCCCCCTGGCCCTGACTGTGGCCCAGCACCCTCATCACCCGGCAGTGCTGGACGGGTAGGATACAGACAGACAGAGAGAGAGAGAGAGAGGTTTGCTCACCGTGAAGAGAGCCCCCTGGCCCTGACTGTGGCCCAGCACCCTCATCACCCGGCAGTGCTGGACGGGCAGGATACAGACAGACAGAGAGAGAGAGAGAGGTTTGCTCACCGTGAAGAGAGCCCCCTGGCCCTGACTGTGGCCCAGCACCCTCATCACCCGGCAGTGCTGGACGGGTAGGATACAGCAGCAGGCGTAGGAGTGGTGGGAGGTGCTCTCCATCGGACGCGCCTTGGCGTACAGCAAGATGTCCGAGAACAGGAAGAAGTTCCTCTCGTGAGATCGGCCGCCGCTCTTAGAAACCTGCGACAAACACGACACGTCCAAAACGTGTTATATACGCACAGAGGAATCCTACAAATACCTCGCAAAGAAAACAATTATTTTCATTCGTGCCATACGTCAATAAATCTTGATGAATTAAATAATTTACTTTTACGGCTTTGCGCAAGTGAACAGGTTGCTTGGAGACGGCGCAAGTGAACAGGTTGCTTGGAGAAGGGCGCAAGTGGACAGGTTGCTTTGGGCCGGCGCAAGTGAACAGGTTGCTTGGGGACAGCGCAAGTGAACAGGTTGCTTGGGGACGACGCAAGTGAACAGATTGCTTTGGGCCGGCGCAAGTGAACAGGTTGCTTGGGGACGGCGCAAGTGAACAGGTTGCTTTGAGACGGCGCAAGTGAACAGGTTGCTTGGGGACGGCGCAAGTGAACAGCTTGCTTGGGGACGGCGCAAGTAAACAGGTTGCTTTGGGCCGGCGCAAGTGAACAGATTGCTTGGGGACGGCGCAAGTGAACAGGTTGCTTTGGGCCGGCGCAAGTGAACAGGTTGCTTGGGGACGGCGCAAGTGAACAGGTTGCTTGGGGACGGCGCAAGTGAACAGGTTGCTTGGGGACGGCGCAAGTGAACAGGTTGCTTTGGGGACGGCGCAAGTGAACAGGTTGCTTGGAGACGGCGTCCGTGACTGGGTTGCTTAGATACCACGACCTGTTACCCACCTTCCGGAGCGGCCCTTCCTTGATGAAGATACGGCCGGGGACCAGGATCTTGGGGACCGCCAGTCCGGACAGCGACTTCTGGATCGCCAACATCTTCATGAAGTTGTCCTGCTGCTTGATGTGGTCGTTAATGTGGACAGCCACGGCGGTGACGTCACGAACAGCCGCTGAGGGAACAGCAAGGACGACGTGCAGAACACTACATCGAACAATCCTATCAGGAGGGGTAAATCAAAGCACCAGACTGTCCCCTAAATTTCCCTTCATCAGATACATTTTTGGCTGGACACCACAGCCCAACCTATCACCGCCTCTCATAGTCAGCCCATACCACCAACAAATGACAAGGAATAGAAAAATATATTATGTAGAACACATTTCTGTGGAACATTTGGCTGAATAAATTGTTTTCTAAATTATAGATCACCATTTAAAACTGAGCCATTACCCCACCAACGTGGCAATAATATCACGAAATTGCGTTCTGAAATGTGAAGCACCGAATAACGTCAAATTAGCTGAGTGTACCTTTTATAGTCTGGTATTCTTGGTGCTCTCGCGGAGTATGACCGAGCAGTTCTTCCAGCAATAGTTTATACCTGAACAAGTGAACAAGTACATGAACAATATACCCAAACACCAATTTAACCCGCTCACTGTCATAAAAATCGAATAAACCAGAAGGATAAGCCGCCCCGCTCGCTTCGTACTAATAAGCGAAAGAAATAACAGTATGACAGTATTTTGTTTTAAACGTCAAATAGTAGCAGGCAAAAGGTAGACATTGGGCAGAAATAATATCGATAATTATATTGACATGAATTGAGACCGGGAGCTACTGAATAACGGGACATGAGTGTTAAGGATATTTAAACACTTTCTGTGCAATTATTATGCATCCAGAACAGAATACTCAAATTGCGGCTAAAGCACGGTAATAAACGAATATCAGTCCAGTAAAACTAAGGCCCAAGCTCATACATTGATTGAGTAAAAAAAAGAGGCTGATTGAGGAAAAAAAGGCGCTGTTTCCAGTCTGTTGTTCATCATTGAACGAACCTTCAGTGGACACAATGTGCTACTGATGGGAAGTTGTGGACGCGAGACAGTACGAGATTTGTTTGTTTTGATGACGGTTCGGGCGATAATGCGGTGGGATATTATTACTGTTGGCACCAAGCAAGGTAGCCCGCCGCAGACATGGTCACCATGCGGGATAAGCACCCGAAAGCGATATTATGCGCGGGATAAGGTGATAAGCACCCAGCGGTAGTCTTGACACGTGCGATAGCGTTGACACATCTAAGAGTGGCAGTGTTGATACATCCAAGGCGGACCATGCAGTGCGTGCAGTGGTTCGGTCGGATATAGGTTCAAGGCGGCTGCTGGGGCCAATGTGCTCTTGCATGCAGCGGCATAGTGGGATTAGCTATATCTTCATTGATAAAATGCTACACATACAGCAATTTTCTATAATGACTTTCACCCACTTTCTAGAAAGTGATGGCACGTTTTGACTACATACGGCAACTAATTGACCGCACCCGCCCCACGCCTGCCATGAATTGACCGCACCCGCCCCACGCCTGCCATGAATTGACCGCGCCCGCCCCACGCCTGCCATGAATTGACCGCGCCCGCCCCACGCCCGCCATGAATTGACCGCGCCCGCCCCACGCTTGCCATGAATTGACCGCGCCCGCCCCACGCCCGCAGAGAATTGACCGCGCCCGCCCCGCGCCCGCAATGAATTGACCGTGCCAGCCCCGCGCCCGCAATGAATTGACCGCGCCCGCCCCACGCCCGCAATGAATTGACCGTGCCAGCCCTACGCCTGCCATGAATTGACCGCGCCCGCCCCGCGCCTGCCACGAACTGACCGTGCCCGCCCCACGCCTGCCATGAATTGACCGCGCCCGCCCCACGCCTGCCATGAATTGACCGCGTCCGCCCAACGCCTGCCGTGAATTGACCGCGCCCGCCCCACGCCTGCCATGAATTGACCGCGCCCGCCCCACGCCCGCAATTAATTGACCGTGCCCGCCCCGCGCCCGCAATGAATTGACCGTGCCCGACCCACGCCCGCAATGAATTGACCGCGCTCGCCCCGCGCCCACAATGAATTAACCGTGCAAGCCTCGCGCCCGCCCCGCGCTCAATGAGCACCTTAACACAGACGACGCTGTACCTGGGTATTCTCTGCACTGGCGTGATGAGGAGAGCGTTGAGTTTGAGGCCCTCCATCTCCTCCACTCCCTCCTGCTGTCGACGGAACACCCCCAGCTCCGGAACCTTCTGCTCCCACTCCTACAACCAACAAAGAGGGACGGTGTGAGAAGGCAGGCGTTGGGTTATCTTACCTCTGAGACATAGCAGATTGTACTCAAAACTACGCACCATATATAACATATAATAATATAAAGCTGTTTGTGATGTAAAGATATATAGGAGGCCAACATAGGTCAAATTAAAACTGGCGAATCAATTTAACACAACTTGAGACAAGCTAAACACCTCTCTGAGCTGGCCGAATATGTTTCGGATTTCGGATAGTGATTCGCATATTCAATGCTTGTGTGCCTTTATTGGTTTAATATAGGTGTACGTCCAGGTCTAACAGAGCGTAACTTACCATGAGAGTGGCCCGTGCCCGCTCGTGGTTGTTGGCGTAGGTCGAGTAGAGTGTGACTTACCATGAGAGTGGCCAGTGCCCGCTCGTGGTTGTTGGCGTAGGTCGAGTAGAGCGTGACGTACCATGAGAGTGGCCAGTGCCCGCTCGTGGTTGTTGGCGTAGGTCGAGTAGAGCGTGACGTACCATGAGAGTGGCCAGTGCCCGCTCGTGGTTGTTGGCGTAGGTCGAGTAGAGTGTGACTTACCATGAGAGAGGTCAGTACCCGCTCGTGGTTGTTGGCGTAGGTCTAACAGAGCGTGACTTACCATGAGAGAGGCCAGTGCCCGCTCGTGGTTGTTGGCGTACGTCGAGTAGAGTGTGACTTACCATGAGAGTGGCCAGTGCCCGCTCGTGGTTGTTGGCGTAGGTCGAGTAGAGCGTGACTTACCATGAGAGTGGCCAGTGCCCGCTTGTGGTTGTTGGCGTAGGTCGAGTAGAGCGTGACTTACCATGGGAGAGGCCAGTGCCCGCTCGTGGTTGTTGGCGTAGGTCGAGTAGAGTGTGACTTACCATGAGAGAGGCCAGTGCCCGCTCGTGGTTGTTGGCGTAGGTCGAGTAGAGCGTGACTTACCATGAGAGTGGCCAGTGCCCGCTCGTGGTTGTTGGCGTAGGTCGAGTAGAGCGTGACTTACCATGAGAGTGGCCAGTGCCCGCTCGTGGTTGTTGGCGTAGGTCGAGTAGAGCGTGACTTACCATGAGAGAGGCCAGTGCCCGCTCGTGGTTGTTGGCGTAGGTCGAGTAGAGCGTGACTTACCATGAGAGTGGCCAGTGCCCGCTCGTGGTTGTTGGCGTAGGTCGAGTAGAGCGTGACTTACCATGGGAGAGGCCAGTGCCCGCTCGTGGTTGTTGGCGTAGGTCGAGTAGAGTGTGACTTACCATGAGAGAGGCCAGTGCCCGCTCGTGGTTGTTGGCGTAGGTCGAGTAGAGTGTGACTTACCATGAGAGAGGCCAGTGCCCGCTCGTGGTTGTTGGCGTAGGTCGAGTACAGTGTGACTTACCATGGGAGAGGCCAGTGCCCGCTCGTGGTTGTTGGCGTAGGTCGAGTAGAGTGTGACTTACCATGAGAGAGGCCAGTGCCCGCTCGTGGTTGTTGGCGTAGGTCGAGTAGAGTGTGACTTACCATGAGAGTGGCCAGTGCCCGCTCGTGGTTGTTGGCGTAGGTCGAGTAGAGCGTGACTTACCATGAGAGTGGCCAGTGCCCGCTCGTGGTTGTTGGCATAGGTCGAGTAGAGCGTGACTTACCATGAGAGTGGCCAGTGCCCGCTCGTGGTTGTTGGCGTAGGTCTAGTAGAGTGTGACTTACCATGAGAGTGGCCAGTGCCCGCTCGTGGTTGTTGGCGTAGGTCGAGTAGAGCGTGACTTACCATGAGAGTGGCCAGTGCCCGCTCGTGGTTGTTGGCATACGGTCGAGTAGAGCGTGACTTACCATGAGAGTGGCCAGTGCCCGCTCGTGGTTGTTGGCGTAGGTCGAGTAGAGCGTGACTTACCATGAGAGTGGCCAGTGCCCGCTCGTGGTTGTTGGCATAGGTCGAGTAGAGCGTGACTTACCATGAGAGTGGCCAGTGCCCGCTCGTGGTTGTTGGCGTAGGTCTAGTAGAGTGTGACTTACCATGAGAGTGGCCAGTGCCCGCTCGTGGTTGTTGGCGTACGTCGAGTAGAGTGTGACTTACCATGAGAGTGGCCAGTGCCCGCTCGTGGTTGTTGGCATACGGTCGAGTAGAGCGTGACTTACCATGAGAGTGGCCAGTGCCCGCTCGTGGTTGTTGGCGTAGGTCGAGTAGAGCGTGACTTACCATGAGAGTGGCCAGTGCCCGCTCGTGGTTGTTGGCATAGGTCGAGTAGAGCGTGACTTACCATGAGAGTGGCCAGTGCCCGCTCGTGGTTGTTGGCGTAGGTCTAGTAGAGTGTGACTTACCATGAGAGTGGCCAGTGCCCGCTCGTGGTTGTTGGCGTAGGTCGAGTACAGCGTGACTTACCATGGGAGAGGCCAGTGCCCGCTCGTGGTTGTTGGCGTAGGTCGAGTAGAGCGTGACTTACCATGAGAGTGGCCAGTGCCCGCTCGTGGTTGTTGGCGTAGGTCGAGTAGAGTGTGACTTACCATGAGAGAGGCCAGTGCCCGCTCGTGGTTGTTGGCGTAGGTCGAGTAGAGCGTGACTTACCATGAGAGTGGCCAGTGCCCGCTCGTGGTTGTTGGCGTAGGTCGAGTAGAGTGTGACTTACCATGAGAGTGGCCAGTGCCCGCTCGTGGTTGTTGGCGTAGGTCGAGTAGAGCGTGACTTACCATGAGAGTGGCCAGTGCCCGCTCGTGGTTGTTGGCATAGGTCGAGTAGAGCGTGACTTACCATGAGAGTGGCCAGTGCCCGCTCGTGGTTGGTGGCGTAGGTCGAGTAGAGCGTGACTTACCATGAGAGTGGCCAGTGCCCGCTCGTGGTTGTTGGCATAGGTCGAGTAGAGCGTGACTTACCATGAGAGTGGCCAGTGCCCGCTCGTGGTTGTTGGCGTAGGTCGAGTAGAGCGTGACTTACCATGAGAGTGGCCAGTGCCCGCTCGTGGTTGTTGGCGTAGGTCGAGTAGAGCTTGAGGAAGGGACCCAGCTTGAGGAAGGCCTGGCCGACGGACAGTGTCTGGAGGTGTTTCAGCAGCTCCTGGTTGACCAGCACCAGCTGCCGGATGTTGCTGAAGATGGTCCGGACCACGTGTTCCGGAACCAAGTTGGACATGGAGAGAGGGTCCTCGAAGTTCTGGGGGTGGAGAGGGAGGGGGGGATGATCAAACGATGTGATTGTCTGTAATCGTTATGTATTTTATTATCATTATTTCAATTGTCCAGTCGTTGTTTTTTTTTCATTTCAGCCTGACTAAGTTGTCAGTCCCACCCAGCCTTTAGCACGGAAAACCATATGGTTAAGACATCAATATGGAAGAGAAACCTGAAATCCTAACTCACACCGAAATATGTTAATGCACCCATATTGATACATCTCATTAAAGACATGGACAGATGAGCTTTCACCTTGAGGACAAGGTTCAGTTGTCTCTGGTAGGTCGCCTCGGTGTCCAGGATCTCGTGTATGATTTTCGACCTTTTCCACGCGCACTTTGTCGCGGCGTCCGCGTTATCGTTGGGGGGTGGCGTCCGGTCACGTGGCTCCGGTCGCGTGGCGTCGTCCTTGGCAACGATTGGTGGCTGCGGTGAGACATGAAGTTCGTTCTTCGCTGGGTTCATACTGCGGTTTACGCACCCTTCAATTCTACTTGAAGTGCGCGGGTTTTCGCACCGGGTTGCGCCCTCCGCCTGGTCACCATCCTCATCCCAGCGCTTAGGCTGTGATGCGCTGGGAGATTCGCCCCGATCGCTGTACACTTCAGTCCCAAAGACGGATGTGTGTACTGGATCAGCGTGTTTCTCCTCAGTCGTCATATTATACTCAGAAGCATTGCATTCAAGGCTTTTGTCGTCACTGAGGCCGACTCCGGAGTCCACCAGGGAGACCGGTGTGCCGCCAGTATAGACCTCATCAACACACGGTTCGGCGTGCCGAGATTTACCTCCATACCCCAAGACACTGCTATCCACCTCCACAAAGAAACTTTGGCTCCCGTCCTGGATACTATTGGTGAACTGTGAATCGTTGGCCGATGTGAAATATATGCAGTCGTCGGTATATAACGGTACAGTGTTGTTTAATCCGCTCCTCGGCGAGTGCTGAATACTATCTTCACAAATACTGCTGATATCCAGGCCGGGCTCTGTGCCGAGAGACCTGTCACCACTAGACTGTATCGGCCTCATGGGCAATGGTGCGTCAGACTCGGGTATTGGTAACATCTTCCTCGCACTTTTTGGAGTGCTCAACTCTTTGTAGATTGGATGGCTAAGGAAATCCTGGAAGGTTTTGGAGTCCAGAAACGAACTCTGATTCATATCAGGTATCTCATCCTGCAAGGAGCTATCGTTGGCAACGTAATCATCATCATTGTCCGTCGCCTCAACAACGTCAGCTTCCTCATCCTCGCTGACTTCCTGCTCTTCATTGGCGGTGGATGGCTCGGACTCACTGGATCCTGAATCCTCCGATCCCACAGCATCGGCGTCCGGATCTGCTGATGCTGTTATTTCAATATCATCATTCTGTAGTGGTTTTTCTGGACCCAGATCAGAGCCAGATCCTGAATCACTACATTCTAGTTCTGTCTCCTCTGATTCTTCTGTAGACCACTCAAATTCTATATCCCCATCAGAGTCAACTGAGGAACTGTCTTCAGACGCCGAATCAGACATTGTCGTTGCGGTTACCAATAATTAACCCAGGTTTTTGCAGGCCTTGTCTAAATCATTGCAAAACGGGCTGAAGGTCATTCAGAACCCCTGAAACCTTCATTCTGTAATTAAATTGGAAGAGGTATTACAACTTGTCATGCACAGCACTAGTATATTTCATCTACTCTTGCCTAAATACCCCTGCAGATATAAAAGGCTTTATAATAGCTTTGTGTTACCATACTGACATATTAAGTCAACCTCCAAGAGATAAAATAAACGTACCAACAAACCCTTATGTCTTCAAAGTTTGCCTTAATGGTTGTCGCATTATAGGAATCTATGGAATTTGTGACAGTGGTTAAAATGTGGAATATGGAAAAAAACTTGTAAAAAATGTTAAGGTACATGCTAGAAAATAAATTATATAAAGGTGATGGCAAGTATATCTATACGTAATTTCTATTATCTGTAATCCCTGCAGCACTACATATACCCACTTGACGAAATTGAGAGGTCTAGGTTGAGTGCAGAGTACATCAAATCAAGTCATACCTTTGCATCACATATTTAACAGTTATACCTTTCTGCATGGCCATTAATTGTCATTGTTCTTAACCCATCCTGAAGCACCTGGCTTCTCAGTGTAACAGCAAACTTCATAGTAACAGCAACCCACCCCTCCCCTGACTTAGGGACCCAGAGGGCCGTTTTTGACATGACACAGAGATGTTTAAAATCGACAGCGTGATATTGGGGCTGCCCTAAAATTGACATGCCACATATGACATGGACCTCTTTTTAAAATCAACATGCCACTTTGACCTCTGCTTAAAATTGACACGCAACTTTGACCTCTGCTTAAAATTGACACGCAACTTTGACCTCTTCTTAAAATTGATGTGCGACATGGACTTTTCTTAAAATTGACATGCTCAGGGGCCCTTTACTTCTCCTAATACACCACTTCTAGGCTGGCAGCCACTGGCCCTGGGGGGGGGGGGGGGGGGCACTACATATAGTTAGGTATACACATATATATGTCACACAAATGACCCATTTTGTTGCCTGTTGTCTAGCTCTCTTTCTACCCATCTGAGAAAACTTTCTCTCTAGCCCCAAGGAAAGAAAATGCTTCATATTTTTGTTGCACATTCCAGTGCCTGGATATCTCAATCATCTGGCCTTTTTCCCTATATACGTTGCGTGTCTAAGTGTCTAATGTGGACGCCATGTTTTCACTATGTTTGGCAGGGGTGGCACACACCTACCACTGCAGTATGGAAAAACCCAGCCAGACCAATGGCAGGAGATTTTAGGTTGAAACAAGATTTCTGCCAAGGGGTATAGTAATCAGATGAGTGATTGCACAGGTACCAGTAATTGTGGCACTGAGCAAAAGATGGTAAAAATCAATCTAATTCAATGAAATAAATATAAATTTATATGAATAAAATGGTGAAAGTGTGCAATTACTGGTCCACCTTTAAAGCTTCAACTGACAAAAAAGGCCAGACATTACAATTTGGCATGTGATAAAACATACAAGACGGTTTCCACACAAAAAAATGAGCAAAATTAACTTTTGGCCCAACACAGATCAACAATGTATCTATGGAAACAATTAAATATCTTAAATTTGGTGTGATGAGGACTTCATAAAATTAATTTTGTCACTTTCAACTTCCATGCATTTTGTGTCTGTCATCCACAGTGTGGTTGGAGGCAAGTTGAAGAGCATGTGAACCCTCTTGTCCTGTCCAAGTCTTGGTGTTAAGCTGGCAAACAAACCAATGTTGGTTATGTGTATGCATTTGCACCGGTTGGCAAGCAGCGTGTTTAAATTCATTCGATTCAGCAGAAGTTATTCAGCACTAAATGGCTACCTGCTGTAAGTTAGTACTGGATTTTTGTTTACATATAACCAATGGTAATTCAAAGAGCCAACAGATAATATATGGCTTACATACCACAACCTTTTGATTTATTCTACCATCAGACACTGACTAGCTGACTTGGTACACCCATTTTGACGGGATGCTGGATGATTTGACAACCAATGGGGTTTGGTGGTAAAGTCTGGGTTAGGTATGGTATGGGGGGTTTGGTAGTGAATGTTTGAGGGGGTAAAGGCATGCCAAGGTGAAAAGAGATTGATATAGTTGGTTGTTATCATTAATCAGCTGAAATATGGCAGCTGGGGAGAGCAGCAGGACACAGCATCACTGGGTGAGGGCGCAGCCACATCAACTCAGCGACGTCAGCTCCAGCCCCTGGAATACATCTCAGGGGCCGATGAGATGGCTGCTTGCCTCGAGTAACTCCTATTCTCCAGCCACATTAGCTCTGACATCAAAACCACCACCAAGGTTTACCAGGCCTGTCTCCAATGCATCACAGGGTGCCGTTAAAGCCAGGCAGCATTTGCTGTCTTTGCGACGTTGCAGCGCATATTTTCGCGTATAGGGCATACAGTTTTTAACTAGCCGACAAAATATGGATCATTCCAGAATCCTTATGCAATTTACTGACCTTGTGGAAGGAAAATACTTTGATTTATTGTCCTAACTTGCAATTTCAGGGCTTTTTCTGGGCACATTTATTTGATCAGTGCCAGCCGTGCCATTATGCGCTGCAACACCGCAAAGACAGCAAATGCTGCCTGGCTCTAACGGCCCCCATGATAAGTTAGAGACAGGCCTGGTAACACCAAGGTCAAAAGTTTTGAACTACTACAACACTTTTTGATGTATCTCTTTTGAAAGCTCCTGGTGCAAAATATCTCAACTAATGTTTAAAATATTTACATTTTTGCAATCTACAAACTACAGGAGCTCAGATCAATTGATCAGTGTTGATACAACGCCTACCTGCCACACCTAAATATATCTTTATCATGTGTAGCAGGCAGGTAGCATATCAACTGATCAGAGCGCCTGTGCCACAAACTGTGTAAGTCTTTACTGAAGTCGAACACCGACAAAGTAAGCTTATACACTAAAATGTGAAACATAACTTAACTTAAGCTTCAGCTTCAGTTTGCATGCACCGCCATCAATCATTGTTTTCTACATCAACGTTTTGTGTTATTCAAAACCTTCTTTTTGGTGGTGGTTTTGATGTCAGAGCTACAGCCACATATCAGGCCTACACCCCCTTCACCTCCACACCAGTCAAATCATCCCGCGGGCAAAACGGACCGCGGTCTAAGTGGGCCTACAGGCTACACCAGTACACTGTCTGTTGAATTTTAGTGTTGTGTTGTCAACTGTTGACTTGACTTGTCTAATCGTAATGATTATTGAATTCATAGATCTGATCATACATTTGTTGCCGACTTTACTTCCTCTAGCATCCAAGAATATCGTTGATTGATTGGTGACTTAAACACTTAGGCTGTTAGGCTGAATAGTATAGTTACATACCAATAAATTCGTCTTTCGTCAACGTATGTTTTGAATTTTCCGCCATAAGGTACTTTACAGTTCCGCCACTTCCGGCCTGCGCGCCACCTAGCGACTGATGGCGTAACTACCAGAGGGGAACAAACTGGCTTTGCGCACCGACTCTCAACACACGGCTCGGCATACCCAGACCGTATGCGGCTTGTCATCAAGGGCGTATAGGCGTAAAGTGTAACGTTTTGAGACAAAGTATTAGAAATATCATGAACAAGACATTGAAGGGAGAATCTTGATGTGACATAACTGCACAAATACTCCATCTTGTGATTACGCAGACGGTCTGATGAGAAACAGTGGCCGTGAATGGGAGCGTCGCGTGTTGCAATGGACGCACAGTAGGAGTGGGGTGTATTTAGATCTATTTATTTGGTAACATGTACTGCATTAAATAAACCCTCAGGCATCAGACATAACTAAGACATTGAGCTACAAACTGAACTATCATTCATTTGACAACATGCTTCATGTATGCAAATGACGCTGCAGGCTGTTCTATTTATTGCACCCCCACCTCAAGTACTCGTATCAGTTTAACACATAGTAAACGTTTTCGAAGGGGGAGATATATCACTTGCATGAGCAGCGCTGATCTAGCGGGGTTCTGGGGCCGCCCCCGCCCCGTGACCGCCGTATATATGATTGATCATGCCTGTTCATTAAAATATTGTGACCGGCCATACTCTATATAATCCCCCCGCCAAACCCACCCCCCCAGGGTATTAGCCAGAGACCCGCCTGCCCGCCGGAGGGGCAGGCAGTTTCAATTTTGGCGGGCCGATTTTGATTTTGGCGGGCACTTTGTTTGTAGGATTGCAAGCTCAAAATGCGACCTGATGGGCTCCTGTGCCCTGTTCTAATTAGTACACCTTGGTGTATTAATATCTTTGGTGCACAGTGAAGACTTTTGTTTTTAAAAAGACACATTTTTGGCTGGCAAAAAATAATTTCTGGCTAATACCCTGTCCCCCGCTCTCCCTCCCCAAACTTTGTCGAAGATCTCTGCATCCCATTCAACATCGCCCCCTCCGCTCGAGTCGCCCGCTTTACAACACCCTGGATCAGCCCGCGTGGACGGTGAGGAACATGGGAGGCAAAATATGTTGATAATCCGGCGGCAAGGAGGGAGGAGGTGGAGCAGAATGAGTGGAGGGGATTATTATAAAAATCTGGTTGGGCGGGGGGCCCCTGGGTGCCTTGTGATGCCTGAGAGAGCGGACATTTCTCATGAAAAATATATCATACGGACTATGGATGAAAACGATACCCTATGTAACAAATATTTCTGACGAAAAAGATGCCCTTTTGAGCGAAAGTTATCGTCCATTTATAGAGCGGGTTTGCCAAGAAAATAAATAAATCGAGCGGTGTCTGCATGGAGCGGCGACGATACAGCCCGTCTGGCAATGGAACACAGCTTCCGACAGATTTTGGTTTTTCGAGTGAAAAATTGGGGCTTTACTAAACCCAGCATGGTATTAAGTACCCCCCACCCCACACGGGCCTCCACTGTCCCGTCCTTGCCAGGTTTGGCACTGGTCCTGAAACAACTACAAATTTTCGCTTTATGTTACCTGCCGCAGCCCGGACCATCGGCGAACGCAAACCCGCCAAAATGTGACCAAAAATACTTAAGTCACAATTTTAATGCATTTTATTATCCAAGCTGACAGTCTTGCCATCAATTTTAGATTTCTTAATTACATTTTGTAGTAGAAGTGCTAAAAGTAGCAGCTTTCGGCCCAGTGGTTCGGTGTTTCACCGTGAACACAAGGCTGAGAGGCGACGCGGGAAGTCAGTTTGTTCCCCTCTGGTAGTTTCCCGTTCATTCGCTAGGTGGCGAAATCCAATATGGCGGCGGAACGTGAACGGGGCTTATTGAGCCATCGGTCCGCGATTTCTAATTTTATGGTATGGGGTAAAACGAGGAAGTCAATCTGAGGACTGAGGAAGTAGATGAACTTCTGAGGAAGTACTTTTAGGGCAGATTTGGTGGCAGGTACACATATATAATTGATGTGAGGGCTGGTGAATGGCATGGCTCTCACCCTTGCTTTATTTACGGGCATGGTCAGAGAGGCATGATGTACCAGGACTAGGTCCAGTTTAGCCCTGATACATGCCTCTCTTACCACGCCCGTAAACGGAGCAAGGGTGAGAGCCATGCCGCTGACACGGCCGAAAACAAGAAATCGCGGACCGGTGGCTCAAGTTGAAGTTCATAACAGAATAAATATGCAGTGCCTACCCGTCAAGTTGCTCCATTAGATTCCTGAAGCTTTCATGACTTTCGTCGGACAGTCATTTCTTTGGTCGGTAGTGTATTTTCTTGTAATCCGGGCGATTTTTGTCACTTCTCGCTTGGTTTTGAATGCTCCGCCATTTGCCGGACGTCAACAAACGCCGCCTGGCAGCAAGTGCTCACGCTAAGTTTGTTTTCTTCCGGCGAGCGGCGGAGCATTCAAAACGAAGCGAGAGAGGACACAAATCGCCCGGATTACAAGAAAATACACTAACCAAATACACTAATCTGAGTCTAAATACAAAAGCACATGCGTTTGAATTCCCCTTTTACGTCACTTTCCTCGCTCGAAGAAGTTAAATTGGTAGGTGCGAAAACAAGTGGAAAAAGTATGCCCTTCTACTATTTGGGGGGTTACAAGTGGATAATATAAGCATGGAAACACAGAAGATTAATATGAGCTAAAGTTGTTTTGGCGTGGCACGAACACTTTAAGTGGGTCCCATGTGGGCCGGCCCATATGGGTTGGAACTGGGCTTTAAGTGGGTCCCATGTGGGCCGGTCCTTGTGGGTTGGAACTTGGCTTTAAGTAGTGTTAGGAAATGGAGTAAGAACAAGTGTATGCATGTGAGTGATACGGCGAGAGAATGGGTGAGTGAATACTGTGGGCTGAGCGAATACGGGGTGAGTGAATGATGGTGATTTTGTGCGTATTCCGAGGGAGTGGTGAGTCACACGTGACATTGGATAGGAGTTTTTTTTGAGACGCATGGGGAGTGGTCTCTGGTATAAATAACAGAGCCCACAGGACACAGGTACGACACAAGACTCAGGACCAGCACCAGGAGGAGATGGACGGCGGAGGACATAGCTGGTGACCGCGGGGTCAGGGCCGATCTCCGGGCTTTACGTGTCGAAGCGTGGCTGCGTGGTTTGAGTGGTTGTGGGCGTCGTCGTGGTGGCTGGAGACAGGCCTTAAGAGCCTGATCTGCGGGCTGGTAGGCGTGGACACATAGCGGAGCCTGATCTGCGGGCTGGTAGGCGTGGACACGTGGCGGAGCCTGATCAGCGGGGCTGGTGTGCGTCGTGGGAGCATCAGCAGATCAGTGCGTCGTGGGAGCATCGGAAGCGTCGTGGGAGCATCGGAAGCGTCGTGGGAGCCTCGGGAAGCGTCGTGGGAGCCTCGGGAAGCGTCGTGGGAGCCTCGGGAGGCGTCGTGGGAGCCTCGGGAGGCGTCGTGGGAGCCTCGGGAAGCGTCGTGGGAGCCTCGGGAAGCGACTTGTTTATTGCGTTGCTTACGCACTAAATGTATCGATCTACCATGTCTTGTTAGTCATTTCCGCCAATACCATCTGCACGTCAAGCTTTTTGTTTTTTTTTAACACTTGTTATCGCTGTGGGGTGTTTGTTTTTAGCAAGTCGTAACAGTAGGTCCCATGTGGGCCGGCCCATGTGGGTTGAACTGGGCTTTAAGTGGGCCCCTTGTGGGTCGACCCATATGGGTTAGAACTGGGTTTTAGTAAAAGTAAATTGATATATTTACATCGTGTTGATTTGTGCACATTTTATACGTTAGATCATGAATAAATAGGCTTAACTTATGATTTACAAAAAACTGACGAAATTGTGTTTGTGGGCGTGCCCATGTGGGACCCATCAATAGCCCAGATGAAAGCCCATTAAATGCCCAGCAGGAATTGTTGTAGCCTGTTATCCCCGTATGTAGTAGCGATCGCTTGATGCTATATCTTTTCTACCTGTCCTAATAGAACATGTTTTTAGGCAGGACTTGATTTACAGAAAGAACACTGACGAAATTTTGTTGGTGGGTGCGCCCACGTGGGACCCACCAGGAGCCCATATAAATGCCCAGCCAAATCTCAAGCCCACATATAGCCCATCCAAAACTCACGTGGGACCCATAAGGTCATGTTGGCTAGGCAATGTCGTACCGTAGCAAGTTCGGAGTGACCAAAAATGTTCGAGGCGATCGATCGTGCTACGGTCGATCGCAATCGCACTCCTTACGGTACGACAAATAAGGAATTGAACTTGGCGGATTGGTCAAGGACGCGTGCAATTTTGAAGCAGAAGTGGGGTATGGTTCGCCGCGATCAAGAGCAGTCCCGCATGATAATATTAAACTCTGAACGACGATTCTTCTCAGATACGTGGGGATAACCCGTAAATATCGATGCTTTATAATCTTTTATTTATCAATATTTTACACCATTTAGATTGTGCTGCTATTTCCACAGTAAGGATAATTATTTGGTGGTTATCACCGCAACGAATGGAAATAGTTCGATGTGACCAATGTCGTACCGTAGCAAGTTCCGAGTTACCGAAAATGTTCGCGGCGGTCGATCATGCTCCGGTACGCAGCCCAGTGCTCAGCGAAAACTGGTCCTTGCGGATTCAATCTCTCTCAAAGTTTCTTTGCTCCAGTTCGATAAGTCTATAGATTGCTCAACGAGCTGTATAAAAGCTGTACGGAGATTGTCACGGGTTGTTTTGCACAAGATGAGTAGATAAGATAACATTTTATTTTACGTCGGTACAAAGGATTGAAAGGGTAATATTAGCACTTGCGCCTTACATCCAATAACGAAATAGGAAACAAAATATTACTTTAGATCTGCCCACCTGCGAGGGGGGGGGGGGCAATCTCGTTCCCCTCCAAAATCCAGGGGGGTGGATCCAGATACATTACTGGCTTTTGAGGAGTTCCGCGGTAAAGCCCCCCTTTTCACCTTCAAAATTGGCTCGGTAAGGGCGTTTTAAGGGGGAGGGAGGGCAAGCGGTATTTCCGTTCCCCGGGAACGGGCTTTTCATTTTACCGTGAACTGGGAATGACCTATTAGCCGACTGTCGTGATCAATGATTTTCATTAATCGTGAACTGTGAATTTTAATACTAAATAACCGTGAATTGGGAAATCACCAAATGATATCCTCTATATATCCGCCCCTTCCATTGTATGCGGGGAGTTCTTCATTTAAAATAAAAGCGGCTATTCACTTCTACCACTTTTTTTGTATTTCCTTGTAGGCCTACCTCTGGTACATCATGCAATAAAAAAAAATTATGTCACCAACCAACGTTACAACGGGTTATTCGCATTTACCCTTGCAAAAAGACTTTTGGAAATTCTCCCAAACATAATATACAGCAACCAAACTGGATATGTAAAGGGCAGATATATAGGGCAGAATATAAGAACCTTAATCGATGTTTTACACTACACAACAGAACAAAACCTTCCTGGATTTCTGATTGCTATAGATTTTCAAAAAGCGTTCGATTCTTTGGAATGGGAATGTATCTAAATGGTCCTCGAGAAAGTTAACTTTGGTGTAAATTTCAGGAAATGGGTTTCAATATTTTATAACAATATATCTAGCTGTACAATAAATAAAGGACAAACGTCGAAGAGATTTGAAGTGCGAAGAGGAGTTGGGGTAAGGGGACCCCTTATCTCCATATCTGTTTATAATCTGTGCAGAGATCCTATCATCCAAAGTTAGACAAGGGCCCGTAAGTTCGATAGGGCAAATTGCGGGCAAAACGGGGGCGGGGAATTGTGCCTTGCCTCAGGGCAAGGCCAAGGCGGGGCGTTTTCCGAAAAAAGGCCCCGATCCGTAAGTTCGAACGCATTTCGCTTTTGGCCCCGAAAACCATTTCCCGGGGGCGAGTTTCTACCGCGAGATTTTACCGAGATGACTATTTCCTGCAACACATGAGCGGAAGTGCAGACAGTAAACAAGGATGTTGCCCGATGAGTGAAGGCAGAATGTTGCTAAAAGGCGTCAATGACAATAAACCCATGTATATCGGGCCCTTTTAAGGCTGCTCTATAACGAAGGGCAAACGCCAAGAGGCATGGCATGGACTTACATTACAAGCTTGATTAGCAGGTAAGTTATGTGCTTGCGCGCAAATTTGCCGTGACAGTGTTTACATCTCGGGGGGGGGGGGGGGGGGGGGAGCGAGGCCAGTGTCAGCACCGGAGCCTCAATGCCAATGGCAGGTGGGTGGTGTGTGGGAACAATGGTACATGGCAACACTACAAACCTTTTTTATATGACAGATTTGACTCATGTTTTACTTGCAGTCGCCACCTACCATTCAGGCCACTGTAATCACAAGCGTTCACCTCTGTTGATCATAATTAGTACTATGTCTATCACATATCACACACACCCCCCCCCCCCCCCATGCCCTTTGGGCTGGTGCATGATGGATATTGTATTAACATTATACATAGGGGGCTGGTGTATGTTGGATATATACTAGGCCTAATTGTGATTGACAGAGGTAAGTGAGCACTTGTGGCTGTGGTGTACGTAGTGTCACTGACAATGTCCAACCCATATATAATATGAGTGGATGTTAAATGTATTATAATTGCAGTTAGTTCTGTGTGAAATTTTCTAGGTTAGACTTTATTTTTTGAATTGATCAACTCAATTGGGGCTATACATTCTTGACATAATAGATATGTAATGGATCTAATATTAAAGTATACATTTGTTAATAATCCAGAATAATGATATGGTATACATAGGCTTATAGCAGGTGAACCAGTAATTAGTTACTTGACTTGGGAAAATGCACTTTCATTATTTTATTCATATAAATTTAAGATATTACCTGACATGTCTTCATGTCTATTTTATAACATTCTAAGTGATCTTCAAATCAGTTTTACCGTGTTGCCTTAGTGCGCAATCCCTGTTACATGCAAGTCACTGGTCTGATTACTATATATGACAGTTATATGTCTCTTTTGTATTAGATCAGTTACAATTACATGTTTATATATCCTGTGGCCATGTGAGTTTTGATTGAAATTCATTACTTAATGAAGCGACTTTTTGTGAATTCTATCCTGAGTATGCGATGGATCATTCTGACAATGCTATTTAATAGTAATATTTGTAATATTATTTCCTCAAACTTTCTTTTACATTAGCACTGTACTAATAGTATGGTATAAACAGTTAATGAGTTCTAAATTAAATCATGTGCATAGACAGGAAATATTTGATTGGTCTCCACAATATGAACTTGCAAAATATATGATGTGTGGCACATTTCTATGATTTAAGCATGTTTTGACAGCTTATGTAGTACTTTAACATGCCAGCAAAGAAAATAAAGCATAAACCTCCCACACATATTAATTGTTGATTAATATATGAAGCTTTAATTATTTCAGAGAATGTGATAAATGGTCTGCAGTGTCACTCAACTGAATCTTGGTGAATGATACCAGCAAGTTCACACAGATACTGGACTTTGCGTTTATTAATTCTGCTATTGTCATAGGTAAGGTCTTTTGGGGCTTGGCTGATAATGGTGAATTATTTGTTGATCTCAACTGAGGTAATATTTATTAACTCCAATAATGATTATTAATCACACATCCTCAAGTTTTCTAACACAGCTGGTAAGTGGGCTTGCTGTTAGTGCTATAATGCATTAATTACATATCTGTAGTTACTCTTCAAACCAATCATCTATTATTGGGAAAAAAGCTGGACGACATAGATCTTAACGCAGAAAATGATTTGAAAATCAATGTTTTATTTCGCACGTGTATGCAGTTGCATCAACTACACGAATGCCGGACCAGCAGTTTAAGCGCAAGACTAGGCACGTCGTGGCAGATACCCAACTGCAATTGTACCGACAGATGACGGCCCCTTATGCTGCGCAACAGAGACTGGCCGATACCAAAACCCTCTATGTGGAAGCTACACTTCACAGATTAGAATCTGGTGACCCTTAGCTGTCGTGTTCGGCTAGCGACGCCATTGTGCTGTACTTGAATGAAGTTGAATAAACGATAGATTATAAGATGCGTTCGTCTTATCATTCATAGTTCAGGCGGGTAGTGGGGGGGGGAGGGGACATAAGTCATACGTCATGTATACGTGGCCAAACTCGAAGTATTGGTTCGCTTTACCTCGGCTTGCTGTCCTCTTCGCCTCGCATTCCAGTTTATTGACCTATATATGTCATCAACAACGAGTAGCAAAAATGTATTTTGATGTCTCATAAGGATATCAAGTAGTAACAGTAAAAACATTCCAGGAAGTTAAACAGAGAATAATAAAGCAATTAACTATGTCCATATTTTTCTCAGTTATTGTGGCTAAAGCCGTCACATTTGCAAAGTATCTTACAATTAGGGACTACTGACCAATGGTTGTTTTGTAAACAAACTTTGGCTCTGTAGTTAGTTTAAAAAAAAAAGTGCTCTATTTCCTAAGAAACACATAATGCCCGAGTAAAAAAGTTTAACCTCCCCATGGCCCAAAACATAAATGCACCCCTCGTCGCACCCCAAGAAAATGTGTTACCGAAAAACCATAGCCCCCGCACCCGGGATATCGTCCCTTTTGTCTTCCATTTCTAGGGCCATTATGGCATTGACGATCACTACAGTTCTGTAACGGAAACATTTTGCGAATATAATATTAATATGAAACAACAGCTTTGTGAGGATGTGAGTGCAATCAATTGCACCAGTTGTACCCGGAAAGCCTTGATAATACCATGGTACAATAAGTTAGCACCATACATAACGACAACAAACATATAGCGTTAGACAACTAGAAGATAATCAAGAACAAGTAACACAATTTCAGTGTATGAACAATGGATATCCACAAATGACACATTACGTGAGTAGGCCTAGGCTATATATATATAATTCGTCATATACAAAAAGTGGTAACGATATAATTACCCGTAATTTCATAAAAACTCTTGCGTAGCTCTTCATTAGTACTTGGAAATGAAATCAAATCGTCTAAGTTGTCTGCAAAAACACTCGTCAATGCGTGCAGACCTTGCCCCGCTTTCAGCCCCCGATCAGGGCCGGCTCAGAAGCTGTCCTTCATTTGGGGCAAAGTAGAGGCAAATTCGGGGCTAATTTCAGGGGGAGTTTTTCGAACTTACCGATTAGGGCGAAAAGTTGGGGGCGAGGCCAAATAGAGGCAAAACGTCACGCGGGGGCAAGATTTTTTGCCCTCGCGGTTTCGAACTTACGGGCCAAGATAACGAAATAAAAAGTATAATGATAGAAGGGGAGGAACTTAAGCTGTCGCAATATGCAGATGACACAGATAGCCTGGTTGCTGATGTGAAATCTGCCAAAAAATTGCTTAACCTACCTAATATCGAAATTCCAGTTTATGTTCTCCATGCAGTATTTGGATCAAAATACAATTAAACAAATCAACAAAATCGTATTCAATTTCATATGGAATGGTAAGAAAGAAAAAATAAAGAGGGACACCCTAGTAGACACTATTGAAAACGGAGGACTAAATGCCCCCCATCTGAGGTCAATCATTTACACAACAAGAGTAGCCTGGGTGCGACGGTATTTATTCACTGAAGACAATATATGGAAAAAACTCTGGGATTACAATTTGCCAAGACTAAACCTAAACCTCAACATACTTTTACATTGTAACTATGATGAGTCTTTCATAGAAACCAAAAACCTGAATGATGCCCAGCATTACTATGTTGAGATGGTCAAATCTTGGGCTGCAGTAAAGGGAGGAAAGCCGGACCAAGCAAATAGAGATCAATACATATGGTACAACAAAAATGTGAAAATGTGAAACAACAAATCAGTTTATTGGGATAATTTCTTTAATGCTGGCATGCATCATGTTTAAGATATTTTTGATGAAACAAGTAAAGTGATTCCATTTCAAGTGTGGTATGCACGAGGCCTACCTCAATCTGAAACTGTTAAACTGGTATGCACTGGTAAGCTCCATACCTAAGCTAAAGTTATCAGCCACTGTAGCAAAGATACCCCCAAAACATGAAACCAGACCAGTGGAATTTGTTTGTAACGACAAGGTTTATACCCTAGAATTGTTGAACGCCAAGATAGTAGATTACTGCATAAGAAGTAGCCTAGTCGATTCAATGGTACAGAAGCCAAAGATTTGGACCTCTTTGAGGAACTAGACCCAGACTATTATAAGAGGGCTTATCTGCTCTTTCAGCTTATTCACTGACGTTAATTCTCGTATCTTCCAATACAAGTTTCTTAATAATATTTTAGTCAACAAATATTGGTTAAAGAAATGGAACATAGAACTCGACGATCTTTGCATTTGGTGTAATAGCTTCAGTGAAACTCAAGACCATTTTTTTTGGAAATGCAAATACACTCAACAGTTTTGGCATGATTTCAATCAGTATATGCGAGACCATAATTTGGAATTAACATTGGACAAGAAAATGGTATTTTTTGGTAGCAAACTGTCTACAGTAGCAAGCAATATTGTGGTAATGCTAGCGAAACAATATATACATTCATGTAGAAATAAGGGTAATATCCTAAGCATTTCAGGTTGCATTAAATATATGTATTACTTTAAGAATATAGAATTGACGGTGGCAAGACAAAGACAAAGGTTACAAATACATATCGAGAGGTGGAAAGGTTTAATCTGAGCAGAGAAACCCCTGTGTGTGTGCATTCGGTGTCGTGTGGGATCAGTTCGTTTTTTTTTGTTTTTTTTTCTGTCTGCTAGATTACGCTTACGCCATAGTCCTAGGACAAATTGTGATGGGAGGAACGAGCTCCGTCTGCCGGGAGATCGACGAGAACTGTGACGTAACAGCGACATGGCGGCGGGGAGAGTTGTTGAAAATTGTTGTTGAAAACTTTCACCAGTACAAAACGTGGTGGATTTTGTTTGTTTTCAATCTCATTGCCCTTGGAACTATAAAGGTATGAAGAACAACTTGACAAATTGATAAGGACCGTTTATTTCTGTACTTTCTGCAATCGACGGCCGAAGGGCGCTGATTTTTAAATCAACGCTCACAACCGAAACTGGCTTCATGGCTCTCTCTCGTCTCCTTTAGGTGCGAGGTCAAGATAGCCATGTGTCAAGGCTACGACATGCCCATCTTTTCCCACACAACAAATTTCGAATAGCCTGCCTCTCGCCGCTCGTCTTGGGCGGAAGTTATGAACTGCTCGCGTCGCGCGCAGTCAGAGCGAATGTTTGCCAACAATCACACGTGGACCGGCATCTCAACCAGATTCCGCAGCGTTCATTTTTTTGCACAGCCAAAAAAGTGGGGGGCGAGGGCAGATGTCTCCACTGCCCCCTGCTTCTGACGGCCCTGCTGCCCCCCCCACCCAACCCCACGCCAATATAATATGCTGGATGTTGGCATATGGGGATGTATTGGATGGGGGGGGGGCAATGCTGACCATCTAGGGCAGGAGCGCGGGGGGGGGGGGGTGGGGGGTGTAGGAGGCAAGTGGGTGTGAATTTCGTGCTGGATTGTCACATAATTTTACGTGCATGGTATTTACGTTTACGAGGCCGTCTACACTTAGACCGGTTGTCCTTCTTGACGCCAACACATTTCTTTAATGGAACCCCCGGTCCGTGTGTGATTGTTGACACACTGGACACAGACAAATCCAGACACGCGTAGACGGGCCCTGTCAGATGTTTGCCAATCCTACAGTCACAATACTGGGGCTAGGGGTTGACGCAGGACTTGTCCAAAATAATGCGATCTTGCTTCACGCAAATAAGTTGGGTTGGGTTGGTCGGGGTGGGGCAGACATCCCACATTAGGTGCTTTAAGCATGTGGCGTCGACGGTCCAATCTTTTTTTCTGTCTCTCCTAATTTCCCTGGCTTTCGACGTTTCTCTTACGTTGGCCGCATTATTTTGGATCGAGAACGCTTGGCAGCGCTATAGCATATAATGATAATCTAATTAGAACTCAAATGCAATGATACACGGCCGTTCGAGGAACGTTCCCGGAAGGTAGCTATATGCACGACCGTTCGGAGAACGTTCCCAGAAAGTAGCTTTACATCCCATTAATCAACGGTAAATTTTACGCTCAGTGTTTCAGTTTAGGGAACGTTCCATGTAGCTTTCAACAGAGGGAAGCTAAAATCTAAATATTCCAGAAACGTTCCCGGAAGGCCGTAGCGTTCATTAAACGTTCGCGGAAGGTTAAACACTAACGTAACCAAAATATAACCCCCCGCGAACGGTTCGCTGAACGTTCGGTGTTTGCTGGGATGTAACAGACTCGAATTTGATGGATTTGCTTTGCAAAGGGTTTCAAGCGCCAGTAACTTACTACGTTACCGGGAGGGGAGGGGGGAAATAAGAGAAGAAACAGAGAAATAAATTAAATTGGTGTTTTAGGCCAAACCTTTACTTACCCCTTGACTAACTTTAGATGGTGTGTTTTGACCTTTTTATTCATGACAAAGATAGAATATGCTACACCCCCAATCGGAGTGTTTTGTTTTCCCAACGATAGTTTCGGCTGCAGATACGTGCTAAAAAAACATCTTAGTCAGAATAGTTGCTTTATCTTATCGCTGCTAATTAATGCGAAAGAACCTGTATTTAAATGCCCCACTTAACCAGATGTTTTTTTTAACATAGTGGGTGTACTGTACTTTTTTTTAATCATATCTTGTCTCACGGTGACTATCCTCTGGGGTGGGCTGACGCGATTATCTGTCCCGTACCTAAGAAAGGCTCGCATGATAATCCTGAAAACTATAGAGGGATTTCCTTGTTGTCGACTGCCAGTAAGGTATTTATGAAGGTACTGAGTACAAGATTAACCGATTGGGCTGAGGAAAAGGAAAAAAATATCGGAATGTCAAAGTGGTTTCAGGAAGGGGCGATCGATTATAGACCAAGTTTTCACTATGCAGGCTGTCATTCATAAGTATTTGTCTAAACCTGGCGGCCGCTTTTACTGCCTGTATGTAGATTTTTCTAAAGCCTTTGACCAGGTCCCACGTAATCATCTGTGGTATAAATTATTATCCGA
>OZ025261.1:38729120-38833258 GCA_964019135.1 Arenicola marina
AAAGCGAATCCGTGTAGCAAATCATCAGGTTGGAAAAGCTTTGTTGTCGGTTGACGGATTAAAGACGAAGGTAGGTGCTGTAAGATAAGTGGATTAATGTGTCGTGAAAAGGACGACATCGGTGAGAATACTTGCTGATTAAGATAAGTGTATGTAGTTGTGCGACTTATGTTGTGTGATATATCCGTTCTTTTTCACTCAGCTGTAGCAACACTCAATGCGAAGAGTGCTAGCTTAAATTGGTTATTATTTTACAATGGTCACCATAATAAAACATAAGTACAAGCTATGCCTTTATAAGGGAACATTTGAATTGCTTATATGTATATATACATATATATATATAGAGAGAGAGAGGGAGAGAGAGAGATAGAGAGAGAGGGAGAGAGAGAGAGAGAGAGAGAGAGAGAGAGAGGGCAGAGTAGGGGGCATGTACGTATTGAGATGAGATGAACAACTTACCGGCTCATAAATCTCTCAACGCGCACACACATTCCCCTCTGTCGACAGGCTACCAGACATACCGATCTTGTCTATGTACGAGTAGTCACACCAGTGGTAGCGACGTTAAAGTCACTCCCAAATGAAACTGTTCTCTCCATGTTATATAGTATGACCCGCAATTTCTCGAGTTCGGGTTCGAGTCCCTCATGTGTCATTGATATCGCTGGTAAGGGTTCGAGTCTCCCGTGTGTCACCTAAGACATCTAAGACTGCAGCTCTTGACTATATATTCCATGTCATATCGAAATGTTCAAATAATTAACCTAAATAAAATACTATGCCATGACTGTCACTGTTTATTTTTTGATGCCGTTTTTGGATAACTTCGCACGCTTTTCTCTCGTTCTCAAGAGGCCTTTTACGCCCACGACAAGGTGACCCAGTGTCTCCTTACTTTTTTATTCTTGCAATTGAGCCACTCGCATCGGAAATAAGAGCTAACAAACGTATTCGGGGTATTAAGCTGGGTAAGCATGAGTACAAGCTGGGTCAACACGCGGACGATGCGTTCTTATTGATGGACGGGAGTGAAGCATCTTTAAGGAAAGCGATGGAAATACTCGATAATTTTGGGAAATGTTGCAGGGTTAAAGATTAATGTAAGTAAGACGGTGGGGGTGTGTGGTTAGGTAAAACGGATAAACAAAGAAACACATTCTGTCCGGATATCGCAAATAACATGGGCAACCCAGTTTACACTACTTGGCATAGTTTTTAATGTAGATTTGTCGAAAATGCCCGCACTCAACTATGAACGCAAAATAGCGGAAATTAAATGTTTTCTTGAACTGTATAAGAGGCGGCAGCTCTCCCTAAGGGGCCGGGTGACGGTTTTAATGACTCTAGCTCTGCCAAAAATAGTTCATGCAATGTCAGTTTTGGCAGCTCCCAGCACAGAAATGATAGCCAGGCTAAATAATATAATCAGAGAGTTTATTTGGAATAAGAAAAAGGCTAAAATAAGCCTCGAACGTCTCTGTCAGCCTGTTAAGAATGGTGGCGCTGTATTGACCCACGTACTCAGTTTCTCCCGAGCGTTAAAGGTGGCGTGGGTACAAAGATTAATAATGAACGAAGGGGGCTTGGCAAAACATCTTTACTTCGTGTATATGTGAAGACAAAGAGCTGTGCTGGGAAACTAGACCAAGTGTCGCTCCGTTATTACGAAAGAATATCAAACCCGTTTTGGTCAGATGTCTTACGCGCTTGGTCACAGTTGAAGAGAGCTCGGCCATGTGACGACACCAGAGCAATGCCTATATGGAATACTTATTTTGTGAAGAATATGCACCTTATAAACCGTAAAGATGAGCTCACCACGAAAGGTGTGAGATATTTTAATGATATGATAGATAATACGGGTAGAATATATAGCTGGCGAGAGTTTACGACTAGGTTTAAACTAGAAATGAATTACGTGGACTTTCTTAGTTTGACGCATTGTATTCCGCGCGAATGGAAACTGTCTTTAAGGGTACAACAAAGTAAACTTACCGCGATAAGGAACGAACTTACCAACTTTGTCAAGGCCAGTAAGCGCGTGGTTAATGAAAGTTATAATAAGCTCGTTAGTCTATCGAGTGTTCACAATCAAAATGAGATAAAGTGGGGGGAGCTCTTAAATGTATATATAGCAAAAGCAAAGTGGGAGAAATACTATTTAGGGGTCCTGGCATGCACGGTTGACGAAAGAACACGTAGCTTCCAATATAAATTTCTCCATAGATGCATACCTACCAATAAGTATCTGTACAGATGTCGCATCACGGACACGGATAAATGTGTATTTTGTAAAAGAAACGTGGAAACTATAGAGCACCTGTTTTGGCATTGTGACCATGTGAATCGACTTCGGAAGAATACTACAGTATGGTTGGGACAAATAATAGAAAACGATAAACATACTTGGGGGGATTTCATTAATATTGAAACAGTGATACTGGGTGAAATTTCAGGTAACGATCTCACAATCCTGATAAACCATGTTATATTGATAATTAAGAGGTATATATACAGATGCAAATGGAAAGACACTCTCCCAAATCTAAAAGGCGCCATCAACAATATAAGTTATAATTACAATATAGAGAAAATGACCATGCAGAGGCAAGTAGAGACCGGCACAGAGATGGACAACCTAAATAGAAAGTGGCAGCCAATTATGCACGGATTACTGTGATAGTATGATGAAATATCGTGAAGGCTATGTATTATGTCTTTTGTCTGATGTGAAATAAAAAAAAAAAAAAAAAAAAAAAAAAAGGCCTTTCACTTTCATTTTGCTTGCGATCGTGCGGCACGTTCAGCCAAAATGAACGCATCCCTTTCTGTTTCTCACATCGAACCGTATAATTTATTTTTGTTGACCCTGTTTATACCATTCTTTGTAAGTGCCAGGTAAACCGTTCAATCTCGTGTTTAACAGAGTCTCCGTCATTCACGTTATTATTAGTGTAGTGTTTATCTATTGTAAATGAGATCAGTGATACGCTGCGGATTATCTATCGATAACTTATTTTGCTGTCACTAATAATATTAATAAAGGAAGTCACATATGCGCTTAAATTGGGGCTGGGGGCGACTTTATGCGTCTGTGTGCCCCTTCGTCGCCTCCCCCCCCCCCCCCCCCCCCCAACAAACACAAGTGCAGAGCAAAGGAGAGAGAGGGTCAGAGAGAGGACGAGGGAAAAGAGAGAGAGAGGGAGAGAGAGGACGAGGAAAAGAAAGAAGAGAGGGTGAGAGAGAGGATGAGGAAAAGTAAGAGAGGGTGCGAGAGAGGATGCGGAAAAGGAAGAGAACGAAAAAATGACAAAGATGGAGAGAAAGAGAAAGAAAGAAATACGAGCAGATAGAGAGAGGGGTCGAACCAAGTTAAATCAGTCATTTTCACGCCCCCACTCCCCTCTCTGCACTAAATCAACGCCAGTTCGCATCTTATCGTCGCTGTCGGTGGCCGGCCCCGGGGCGGCCCCGGAGCGACGTGTACATGACCAGACCAATCTTTTGTAGGTGTGGCCACAATGCCTGCTTTTAGAAGCCCAATGAAATCGCTGACTGCTCTACTTACCCGCGCCAGGAATGACAAACACCTTATCAAGGCCTACTCCTCGTCCTTTCACGTAAGCAACCACGTGACTGCGATCTCGTCGGGGAGACGTCCAAGATTGTATCTACCGCGCACTTCGTGGCAATAGTCAATAAATCAGTCAATGTCGAATGTTATGTATGCATACTGTTTTGAAGATAAAAATCCAGCAAACAGATAACGCTTTTTAAACGTTTAAACATAGTTGTAATTACGTTATAACCGTTATATAAATGTTCCAAAAAAGGTTATGGGTTTGTAGGGTATGTACCTATTTTGAGGAATAAGGCTTTCCATATAACAATCGATAAGATAAAGCTGGCGGGTTGATCAAGAGATATGTCTGGATATTTTAAAATCTATGCTATCCGACTAAATATTACGTCACGTTTTTCGTCTTTAAAGGTGTGCAAAATAACATTTGTATGTATAAAATATAATGTATTTATTGATGTTGTGTATATTGCAGTACTATGACCTAGACATAACGAACGCGAAGGGGATCGAGAGACGGCCAAAACCCCACCCCGACAGCCTGCTGTTTGGCCACCAATTCTCTGATCACATGCTGGAAATAGAATGGAGTCAGGAAAAGGGCTGGAACAGACCCAAGATTTGTCCGCTACATAACTTCATTATGCACCCCGCGAGCAAGGTTTATCATTACGCCATAGAGGTGAGCATAATAGGGTTCGATATATTTGTGGGAATCCGTAACCCTCCTCCCCAGCCCCACCCTAGTAGCTTTGGCTTCATAATGTCAGGAATTCGTAGCCATATTGTGTTTTTGTTTCGACTTAATCTTATACTACTTATAATCACACAACTTACTAGAAAAAGAAATTACATTTGTTTATTCATATCTGTGGTGTTTGCATTATGTTCCAGTCATCATTCATTACCCCGGGAGGTTGGCTGGCCCAGATTAACCCCTGTGCACGAAAACGACATAAAACAACAATTAGTTTCTTCGTGCATTCACCTCTGCGGCAATTGTTAACTTTATAATCATTTCAGCTTTACGAAGGTATGAAGGCGTACAGGGGACCAGACAATCAGGTTCGGTTATTCCGACCGGAGGAAAATATGGCGCGCATGCGCAGAACCGCGGAGCGCACCCTACTTCCGGTAAAGACGCTTTACAACTTCATAAGATTTGTTCATTATTTTTGGTTGGTTGGTTATTCAGGACGCTTTAACCATTGTTGGTCATATCGCGGCAATGGGAGAAGGAAGGGAGGGTGGAGCCATGTCTTCGGGGGTACTCTTTGCGAAAAAAACATGGGATCTTTATCCTGCGACCACACATACATGGCGACAGCGGGGTTCGAACCATCGATCCACGTGCCGTTAGGCTCTCAGGTGACCAGATCACTCAATGCGAGCGCTCCAGCCCATTGAGCTATCGGGGCGGCCCCTGTTCGTTGTCTGGATATTACTTCATTACTTCCCCAGAGCGGATAATTCTATGTCTCTCAAAATACTAGAGACCAGGATAAGACAGGGAACCAGTGCAAGGCATAAGACAGGGAACCAGTGCAAGACCTAAGACAAGAAACTGATGCCAATTGATAACAGAGAACCAGTGCAAGGCATAAGACAGGGAACCAGTGCGAGGCCTAAGACAGGAAACTGGTGCCAAGTGACAAGACAGGGAACTAGTGCAAGGCATAAGACAGGGAACCAGTGCAAGGCCTAAGACAGAAGACTGGTGCCAAGTGATGACAGAGAACCAGTGCAAGGCATAAGACAGGGAACCAGTGCAAGGCCTAAGACAGGAAACTGGTGCAAATGATGACAGGGACCTAGTGCAAGCCTAAGATAGGGAACCAGTGCAAGGCATAAGACAGGGAACCAGTGCAAGGCCTAAGACAGGAAACTGGTGCCAAGTGATAAGACAGGGAGCAAGTGCAAGGAATAAGACAGGGAACTAGTGCAAGGCATAAGACAGGAAACTGGTGCCAAGTGATGACAGGGAACCAGTGCAAGGCCTAAGATAGGTAACCAGTGCAAGGCATAAGACAGGGAACCAGTGCAAGGCCTAAGACAGGAAACTGGTGCCAAGTGATAAGACAGGGAACCAGTGCAAGGGATAAAACAAGGAACCAGGGGAAGTGATAAGACATGGAACAAGTGCAAGGCATAAGACAGGGAACCAGTGCAAGGCCTAAGATAGGGAACCAGTGCAAGGCATAAGGGAGGGAACCAGTGCGAGGCTTAGAACAGGAAACTGGTGCCAAGTGATAAGACAGGCAACCAGTGCAAGGGATAAGACAAGGAACCAGTGGAAGTGATAAGACAGGGAACCATGGCAAGGAATAAGACTTCACCCAAATAAATATACCCAATTTCATACTCCGCTAACCAAATTCACTAATCCTGATGTCAATACAGCACTGTCACGGATTCATGATACCGCTATAAATATCTCCAGCAGAGACAGATACAGGATATATTTAAGGACAGCACAGGCAGCTGAAAGGGTCATTTCAAGTGGCCCAATCTAAAGATAAGGATGCGACGATTGATAAAGCGATACATGTAGGTCTCGAGATAACGTTTATATATTAGGGGGCGTGGGAGGAGGGGGGTAGGGGCGTAGGGGAGGGGTGGGGGGGGGGGGGGTTAGGATACATAGGGATTTTTTATTTTATTTTAAATATATTTATTTTTTACGATTTTTTGTACTTAATATTGTTTTTTGAGTGAAAATGTTTGCTTCATTGACACCACCCGACAGCTAAGAGGCGTGGGATGGGGGCGGTTAGCAGCGGGGGGTAGGGGCCTTAGGGGGGGGGGGTCGACATGTTGAGGAATTTGTTTAGAGTATTTTTTTTACCGATTTTTTGGCTTCTGGGGTATTTTAGTCTACAGGTTCGCTTGTTTGACATCACCCACCCCCTAGGGGGCGTGGGAAGAAGGGCGTAGGGTTGTTCTCAAATTTTATTAATATTTTTTGTTACAATTTCTTGTACTTAATATTTTTTTATATTTAATTTATATTTTGAGTGTAAAGGTTTGCTTCATTGACACCACCCAACCGCTAAGAGGCGTGGGGTGGGGGCGGGTAACGGCGGAGGGGTGGGGGGAGTAGGGACGTAGAGGGGAGGAGCCGGCTTGCCGTCTTTTGTACCATAAGTGACGTTGGGAATACCTGACTCCTTTTAACAATAACTATTTTGGTATTGTGGTTGTTCACATTAATTGTTAAAAGTATTATTCACAGTACTCGTGCCGAGCGGCAGACTAAAATCATCGGTTTCAATCCTGCCACCTTCACCATGGAGATTTTTTCACCATCCCCATTACGTTAACCTGTCCGATTTTCGCCCGTCCTACAGCCACAGAACTGGGGCTAGGGTGAGGGTACTTCATGGCTCAATCTGGCCTTCATACGTCAAAAGTAGCCGTAAACATGTCCTTGTTTTGTTCCAGGATTTCGATTCCGGTGAATTGCTGAGGTGCATCAACAAGCTGGTCAGTATCGACCAGGAATGGGTGCCCTACTCAAGAACATCATCGCTCTATATCAGACCTACATTTATTGGAACTGAGGTATGATGTGATGACGAATGACATTTAGAGTAGCCAGTAGAGTAGACATTTAGGTAGCCAGTCCACAGGCTGGACGAGGCGTCAAACCTCAGTCAACAACCACAATGTCATATAACATATGCCGAGTTTCATATATTGGTTTGGAAGCAAGAGTTACAACAAAGCTTTGTGCATACATGGGTCACAGTTGAAGCAGTCTAAGGAAGGCCGCTTCAAATGGAAACCCCGCGAAATGGATTGTTATACTAAAGAGTAGGCGTGAGTAATACGTGAGCTATGTTAAAACAATGGTTCGCGCTAACAAGGAAGTCATATATGGTGTTTTTTACGCGAAATACGCGTAATATAATATATCTAGTTAACCGTTCTTACAGGAAACAACTCTATATAATAAAGCCGAAATTCATTCAAATCGCACCCTGTGCCCTCTATCCCCTTTCCAAGGCCAGTCTGGGCATCTCCAAATCCACGGAAGCCCTGCTGTACGTCATTACGGGTCCCGTGGGACCTTACTTCCGGTCCGGGTTGAAGCCGGTCTCGCTGCTGGCCGACCCGACCTACGTGCGGGCCTGGGCCGGGGGGTCTGGCGCCTTCAAGATGGGATCGTCAGTATCTCCGCATCTACATCGTCTCGACAACCAGCAGATTTAACTGTTATTTATGTAGAGCAAAATTAAATGACCCATATAGTTGGGTGCAGTGACAATGTGGTGAGAACCTTACAATGGCAGTACCGCCAGTTCTTCACTTTGGCCTTGTAGATCGATGGAAACTGAGGAACCATATATGGTTAATCCAACGTGCTAAACAATTGTAACATGGCAATTTTTGGCAACTAATTTTGAAGTAAGCTTATTACTATTGCATCTGTACTATCAATTTGTGTTAATTTCGCTAATTGTTCTCGTTCGGTTTTCTAATTGTATTCGTGCTATGGGCTGCAGTAAACGTGTCTGTTATAAGTATTATCCCTTACCCCCACCCTTTCCTCCTTAACACGTACACCAAATCCAAGTAGATCTGGTTAAAGCGTCCTAAATATACAACCAAACAGCCAAACCCAAGTAGGCCCTACACTTCGCTTTGACTCCATCATCGCTTATGCCTGCACTACAGCATTATGAGACATCATTAAGATGACAACTGATGCAAGTATTGCAATGTGCGTTCAGGAACTACGCGGCGACGATCTATGTTCAGCGAGAGGCTCTGGAGAAACATGGCTGCCAGCAGGTGCTGTGGCTCTACGGTCCGGACCACCAGATCACAGAGGTCGGAACCATGAACTTCTTCATGTTCTGGATCAACGAGGATGGAGGTAAGAGGAGGTCATTGGTGGAACACGGAGGTAAGAGGAGGTCATTGGTGGAAAACGGAGGTAAGAGGAGGTCATTGAGGAAAACACGGGGGTAAGAGGAGGTCATTGGGTTAACACGGAGGTAAGATGTCATTGGGGGGAATACGGAGGTAAGAGGAGGTCATTGGGGGAATACGGAGGTAAGAGGAGGTCATTGGGGGAACACGGAAAAATGACAAACGAGAAGCAAAAAATCGCTATCCACATGCGATACGTTATGGGGAGGAAGTGGTAGGTCAGAGAAGGGAAAATCATCAAAGATAATTGACAAAGTATTTCAGACAGTGGTGGTTTATTAGAGACAAGTGAAATATAATTAAAGAAAAGTGAAAATGTCGGAACAGAAGAGCGAAATTATCGAAAAGTAGTAGAAAATCACTTATCGTAAATGATAATAAATCAACAGAGGGAAGAAATCATTAGATAAAAGTGGGAAATCACCTGAGAAACAATACCCAGAGAGAAGTGAGAAATCGTCACAGAGGCATGTGAAATCTTCAGAGAGCGTTTTACGTTACTAGAAATGGAGTCACTGGGAAAACGAGAATATTGCTCTCTCAGTAAAGGACGCTCGTTCCTACAATTAGAGAATTAGCAAGAACATTTGAGCTGCGCCTATAATCCGAGCATCTGGTTCTCATGCATTACGACAGATCTAGCATTGCGTCAAACCTGGAGCGCACAAACGTCTACTTTTCCTATGTCCCCCGTTTCTCTCAAATCTCATGATCCTCTCTGACTCTTTAACCTATAATCATCTATGATCCTCTCAGACCCTTAACCTATAATCTTCTCTGATCCTCTCTGATCCTTTAACCTATATTCCCCTATAACCCTCTCTGGTCCTTTAACCTATAATCCTCTATGATCCTCCCCGATCCTTTAACTTATAATCCTCTCTGATTCTTTAACCTATAATCCTCTCTGATCCTCTCTTATCCTTTAACCTAAATTCCTCTCTGATCATCTCTGATCATCTCTGATCCTTTAACCTATAATCCTCGCTGATCCTCTCTGATCCTTTAACCTATAATCCTCTCTGATCCTCTCTGATTCTTTAACCTATAATTCTCTCTGATCCTCTCTGATCCTCTAAGCTATAATCCTATATGATCCTCTCTGATCCTTTAGCCTATAATTCTGATCCTCTCTGATTCTTTAACCTATATTCCTCTATGATCCTCTAACCAATAGTCCTCTCTGATCCTTTAACCTATAATCATCTGTAACCCTCTCTGATCCTTTAACCTATAATCCTCTCTGATCCTCTAACCTATAATTCTCTCTGATGCTTTAACCTATAATCCTCTATGATCCTCTAAGCTATAATCCTCTCTGATCCTTTAACCTATAATCCTCTCTGATCCTTTCTGATCCTTTAACCTATAATTCTCTCTGATACTTTAACCTATAATGCTGTCTGATACTTTAACCTATAATCCTCTCCGATACTTTAACCTATAATCCTCTCTGATACTTTAACCTATAATCATCTGTGGTCCTCTCTGATCCTTCAACCTATAATCCTTTATGATCCTCTCTGATCCTTTAACCTATAATCCTCTCTGATCTTTTGACCTGTAATCCTCTCTGATCCTTTAACCTGTAACTCTATCTGATCCTTTAACCTATAATCCTCTCTGATCCTCTCTGATCCTTTAACCTATAATCTAACCTATAATCTAATCCTGTATCCTATGTATCCTTTATCCCATATCCTCATACATATTCATGACTATGATCCGTTTCTCCGTGGACAGATGAGGAGTTGGTTACCCCCTCCCTGGATACCGGGATTGTTCTTCCTGGAGTGACTAGGCTGAGTGTTTTGGAGCTGGCCAGGAGCTGGGTAAGGTCACCGGCCGAACCATTCCCACCTACAACAGAAAAACACGGATTCTCAAGGACTGAAATGAAACAGGAGGATAAAAACGTCCACCTTGTTCTGACTCTGACCGAAAACCGGAAGAGCTAGTCTTCGATTGGTTGATATATACAATGTATGACTAAAAACTGTGAGACAAAGTTCGGTCGTACACAGGTAACGGCTAATCAACCAAGCCCCATAAAGACGTTTCAACGTTGCAAAAACTGTTTGTATGCCTTTCTATATTATATATGGTTACTCAAATAACTGAGAAACGGATCCGTATTATGGACCCCACGGTACCCTGATAGATGTTGTTTATCTAATAAAAGTCAAAGTTCATGCTTAAAGTCAAAGTTTACACTCAACACTAACAATCACAACTTATTCTGGCAGATACAAACTGGACCCTGATGCTATATCTTCACATTGTTTACAACAGGGGGAGTTCAAGGTCACAGAGAGGTCACTGACGATGTCCGACCTTATTACTGGCCTACAACAAGGCAGGGTGAGTAAACAATCCAAGCCTCGTTGGTTAGGTTCACTTACTACGGTCAAATGAATGCCAGGAAGTGCTCTAACCTGGCGTTTGATATAACCTTGGTGTTATCCATCGAGATTATCTAAAAACGCATTTAATACTTATCAGCGCTTAAACATGCCGGCTAAATGCTTCATTCCCCAGTTGTGTTGGTTGTAGATAGAGGACCAGTAATTCCTTAGAAATGAAAATCCCTTTTGGTTCACCGAATGCACTTTGGTAGAGACGAAAATATCTATCTATAGCCGAATTATATGCACTTTGGTAGAGACCAAAGCACAATTGTTTCACCAAATGAACTTTTGTCACGACATGCATATAGACGCCTGTACTGCAGACCATTGTTCTTAGTGTAATTATTTAGATAAATATGACGGGGGCATTTTTTAATAGACGCCAGACTCCCGATGTTGATTATAACGTAAGCCGCGACGGCTACGCTATACGGGACCCGGGCACGGGGCACACGTGCCAACCGTACGGCACGGGGCACACGCTCCAGCCGTACGGCACGGGGCACACGCTCCAGCCGTACGGCACGGGGCACACGCTCCAGCCGTACGGCACGGGGCACACGCTCCAGCCGTACGGCACGGGGCACACGCTCCAGCCGTACGGCACGGGGCACACGCTCCAGCCGTACGGCACGAGGCACACGCTCCAGCCGTACGGCACGGGGCACACGCTCCAGCCGTACGGCACGGGGCACACGCTCCAGCCGTACGGCACGGGGCACACGCTCCAGCCGTACGGCACGGGGCACACGCTCCAGTCGTACGGCACGGGGCACACGCTCCAGCCGTACGGCACGAGGCACACGCTCCAGCCGTACGGCACGGGGCACACGCTCCAGCCGTACGGCACGGGGCACACGCTCCAGCCGTACGGCACGGGGCACACGCTCCAGCCGTACGGCACGGGGCACACGCTCCAGCCGTACGGCACGGGGCACACGCTCCAGCCGTACGGCACGGGGCACACGCTCCAGCCGTACGGCACGGGGCACACGCTCCAGCCGTACGGCACGGGGCACACGCTCCAGCCGTACGGCACGGGGCACACGCTCCAGCCGTACGGCACGGGGCACACGCTCCAGCCGTACGGCACGGGGCACACGCTCCAGCCGTACGGCACGGGGCACACGCTCCAGCCGTACGGCACGGGGCACACGCTCCAGCCGTACGGCACGGGGCACACGCTCCAGCCGTACGGCACGGGGCACACGCTCCAGCCGTACGGCACGGGGCACACGCTGCAGCCGTACGGAACGGGGCACACGCTCCAGCCGTACGGCACGGGGCACACGCTCCAGCCGTACGGCACGGGGCACACGCTCCAGCCGTACAGCACGAGGCACACGCTCCAGCCGTACGGCACGGGGCACACACTCCAGCCGTACGGCACGGGGCACACGCTCCAGCCGTACGGCACGGGGCACACGCTCCAGCCGTACGGCACGGGGCACACGCTCCAGCCGTACAACACGAGGCACACGCTCCAGCCGTACGGCACGGGGCACACGCTCCAGCCGTACGGCACGGGGCACACGCTCCAGCCGTTGGGCACGAGTTGTACACTGTCGGGGAAATCCCTAAAGGGAAATTCTTTACAGTCTTTATCGGCTTATTGCACGAAACTTAATGAAGAAACAGCCATAGCCGAAGCCTAATAGCAGGCATATTGTTATGGAGTTTAACGACAATGGTGCATTGCAATTCACACATGGGTACTAACCTGCAACGGATGAATTTTGAATGGGTGACTTAATTATTGAAATGTAACGCATGTAAGTGGGTTTGTGCACTGCACTTATTATGGGGTTGCATATACCTGGTATATATCTGGTATTAGATTGACTCTCCGGGAATTGAATTGACTTTGCCTTGCAGTGAATTGACCATTCCCCCCATTCACTCTGGCAATGAATTGACTATTCCTGGCACTGATTCTGGCCTCAGATTGACAATTTAGCATTGGCTCACTCTGGCAATGAGTTGATTCTTCCTTCCACTGACTGTGGCCTTGGTTTGACTATTCCTTTTTTTTTTTTTTTTTTTATTAGGCCTTAATAATAGGTTTATTGCATCTAAAAAACATGTACATTACATCTTCATGTGCAAACAGAGCTGAAGCGGTGCTTATATGCTCGTGCAAAAGAAACAAAAAGAACCAAATGAATACCCCCCCCCCCCCCCCCAACAAAAAAAAAAAAAAAAAAAAAAAAAAAAATATATATATATATATATATTACACAAAATAACTGTTTAATCACTCAGATATTGTTAGGTAATTTCTTTTAACAACATACTTTTTCCCGTTCTCTTAAAAACATGTATAGAGCATAGAAAGTTAAGCCTGGTAAACCACTTATTAGATACACGCGTTCCCATATTTCTAACTGACATCTTCATACAATTATTTCTATATTGTGGCGCTCGTAGGTTATTGGACGCTCTTGTTGCATACTTATGAACATCTTGGTTTCGGACAAACATTTTCTTTATCATTTCTGGATGTATCTCATGGTATTGCCTGTACATAAAAATTAACATCTTATATTCATACAGGGAGGCTAAGGGTAGAAGATTATTGGAGACAAAAAGTGGTTTAGTATGAGCAAGTTTAGGAGCACCATATAAGATTCTGATAGCTCTTTTCTGCAGAGTATTCAATGGCTTAACATAGGATTCAAATGCAGCTCCCCATAATTCGATAACATACGAAAGATATGGAAATATAAAACTATAGTATAACATACGTAAGGTTTCACTTTTAAACACCTTTCTGGCCTTTGTAAGGATTCCTAACCCCCTAGCTATTTTGCCCTTTATATAGTGTACATGGTCTTTCCAAAGTAAACCAGAGTCAAGTTGAACCCCAAGTAATTTTATAGTATTTACTTGTGTAATGATTTCTCCTGCCGTCACGATTTCGCTCTGCATGGTAATTTTTTTACGAGGAGATTTAAATATCATGAACTTTGTCTCCCCAATTGTTTAATTGCAGCCAGTATCTAATTTTTTTCCAGTTCAGAATTCAGGGTAAAAGTCACATCGGCAATATCTTTACCCGATATAAAAAAGTTAGAGTCATCAGCAAATAAAATACTGAATAGTTTCGCACTGACCTGGGCAATATCATTAATATAAATTAAAAATAACAGGGGACCAAGAGTAGATCCTTGAGGCACTCCACAGTTGATTTTTGACCTTGATGACTTAGTGTGGTTATATTCCACATACTGGTACCTTGAATCTAAATAACTGTCAAGCCATTTTAGAGTTACTCCCCGAATCCCATACCGTTCGAGTTTCAATAAAAGAATTTCGTGATTAACCGTGTCGAAGGCTTTTGAGAAGTCTAAGAATACCCCTAATGTGAACTTACCCTTATCTATTGCAGAGGCTATTCGATCTGTTAAAAGCACTAGCGCCAATGTGGTGAAGTGGTTAGCTCGAAAATCAAATTGATTCTCACAAAGCAAATTATACTTGTTAATGTAACCTATCAGTCGTTTGTACATTAACTGTTCAAAGACCTTTGAAAAAGTAGGAAGAATAGAAATGGGACGATAGTTGCTAAAAAGTTTATCGTTACCTCCTTTAAAGATGGGAATTACTCTAGCTAGTTTTAGCTCACTCGGGAACTGTCCCTCTTTGAACGACATATTAATAACATGAGTCAGAGGTTCTATAATTGTATTTATAGCAGGCTTAATGGTCTTGGCCGTCAACGAGTCCCACCCTGAAGAACTGTTTTTTAAAGATCCTATCACCTGTCTGACTTCTCCTTCGTTAACCGGATCTAGAAAGAAACTGTTAACAAGAGTATTAGGCAGAAACGTTAAGGGGGAGTCCTTAGATTTGGGAATAGACTTACTCAGAGTTTTACCAATGTTAACAAAAAAGTCATTAAATCCGTTAGCGACTTGATTTCGGTCAGAAAGAGCTGTGCCATTAGAGAGAAATGTCGTTTGTGTGTGCCTAGATTTGTTCCTGTTAATGACCTCCTTAATGGTGTTCCAGGTTTTGAATAAATTATTTTGGTTCTGCTTAATTAAGTTCTGGTAATACAGTTTCTCCGCATTTCTGATAGTAATAAGCAGCATGTTTTTATTCTTCTTATATTCATGCATATAAGTATCATTCTTCGTTTTTTTGCATCTCAGATAAAGTTTATTCATTAAAGCTATAGATTTTTTAAGCCCACTTGAAAGCCATGGCTTTCTATTTTTATATTTTGATTTGGACACAATAACTGGGAAACATTCTTTATGAAACTTATCAATAGCACCATGTAGCTCAGTAAATGCATCTTGGGTGTTCGAGCATTCCAATACCCTACCCCAATTATACTCTGACAACCTGTTACAAAAGGCTTCCTTATTTTCATTTGAATATTTTCTTTTACTACAAACTTTAACATGTGTATCCACTTCAATATGCTTTGATACATAAAATATAGGAAAGTGATCCGTGATGTCAGTGTACATAATACCCTGAAAAGACTTAATATCACTCTCATTTGTAAATATATTATCAATTAGGGTTGCAGTTTTACTTGTGACTCTAGTTGGCTTACTAATAGTTGGCATTAAAGAATGACTAAACATGGTATTAACGAAGTCAGCCGTAGGTCTGTGTGTTGAATTATTTAAAAGATTAATGTTAAAATTGCCAGTTAGGTAGATGGTTTTTCCCTCAGAGACTAATTTATGTAGCACCTCTGTCAAGAGCCCGTTAAAAGACTCAATATGCGTATCGGGTGGGCGATATATCACTCCTATAATAACTTCTTTATCATTAGTGATTGCACATTTGTCAATTTCAATAAACAAAGCTTCCATATTCGCATCAAACACTTCTAATTCATCTCTGCGAGTAAAATTAACACCTTCCTTCACAAACAGTGAGACACCACCTCCTCGTCGGTCACTACGGTAATTATTAACTGCAGAATAACCATCAAAGCCATAGAGATCTTTGTTAACATCGTTAAACCACGTCTCACTCAAAGCATATACAGTAAAATCATGTCCCAAGTTATCGAGATAACATTTGAAGTGGCTAAAGTTCTTTTGGACACTTCTAATATTCATATGCATAATTGAGAAGTTTGCATTATCTAGATCTTGGTCCTGATATGTCTTATTGAACCCATCTTCTAAGTAATAGTTGCAATTAAGTAAAGCAGGTGAATCTTCACGATAAAAGTTGGCATCAGGTTCTACATTATACAGTGGTAAATGAACATCTTCATTCAACTCAAAAGGGTTGAAAATATATTTCTCCAGGGCTTCTATTGATATTTTCAGATTATTACAGGTGTTTGATGCAATAGATGTCTTAAATACCTGATCATCGTCTGTACCATTGAATGGAAATATTTCCATAGTACAAGGTGTACAATACCATACCCTGTCTGTAGGATCAGTCTTGTTTATCATTGATAAACAATTTATATGAGAGGTTAGTTTACAGATGCTACATGTAATCTGATAACAGTGAGGAAGAACCTTTCTTTTGCAGATAGGACAACTAGACTTATCTGTCATTAACATTTAAAGTTTTTTCACCTTTTAACACATATGACTGGGAAACCTTATACCAGTAACATTGATTGAAATACATTTTGACATAACCAGTGCCTAAACTTACATGATAATATTGATAAAAATTTATAGCCATGTAGATGACATAGGGCAAGAAGATATTCACCCATGAACCTGAGTTAATATAGTGAAAATAAAATATATATTTGAAGGGCAATGCTATAAAAAATGTGTAACAATGCATTTAAATAGGATATATATACAAAAGAAAAAAAAGGAAAAAACAGAACAAAGAAAGCTAAATGTGCTAAATGCAGGTACAACCACCTGGTGCCTGAGCAAGATGTTACAGCCCAGCTTCCACTGACTGTGGCCTTGGTTTGACTATTCCTTCCACTGACTGTGGCCTTGGTTTGACTATTCCTTCCACTGACTGTGCCCTTGGTTTGACTATTCCTTCCACTGACTATGGCCTTGGTTTGACTATTTCTTTCCACTGATTGTGGCCTTGGTTTGACTATTCCTTCCACTGACTGTGGCCTTGGTTTGACTATTCCTTCCACTGACTATGGCCTTGATTTGACTATTCCTTCCACTGACTGGGGCCTTGGTTTGACTATACCTTCCACTGACTGTGCCCTTGGTTTGACTATTCCTTCCACTGACTGTGGCCTTGGTTTGACTATTCCTTCCACTGACTGTGGCCTTGGTTTGACTATTCCTTCCACTGACTGTGGCCTTGGTTTGACTATTCCTTCCACTGACTGGGGCCTTGGTTTGACTATTCCTTCCACTGACTGTGGCCTTGGTTTGACTATTCCTTCCACTGACTGTGGCCTTGGTTTGACTATTCCTTTCACTGACTGTGGCCTTGGTTTGACTATTCCTTCCACTGACTATGGCCTTGGTTTGACTATTCCTTCCACTGACTGTGGCCTTGGTTTGACTATTCCTTCCACTGACTGTGGCCTTGGTTTGACTATTTCTTTCCAATGACTGTGGCATTGGTTTGACTATTTCTTCCACTGACTACGGCCATGGTTTGACTATTCCTTCCACTGACTGTGGCCTTGGTTTGACTATTCCTTCCACTGACTATGGCCTTGGTTTGACTATTCCTTCCACTGACTGTGGCCTTGGTTTGACTATTCCTTCCACTGACTGTGGCCTTGGTTTGACTATTTCTTTCCAATGACTGTGGCATTGGTTTGACTATTCCTTCCACTGACTGTGGCCTTGGTTTGACTATTCCTTCCACTGACTATGGCCATGGTTTGACTATTCCTTCCACTGACTGTGGCCTTGGTTTGACTATTCCTTCCACTGACTGTGGCCTTGGTTTGACTATTCCTTCCACTGACTGTGGCCTTGGTTTGACTATTCCTTCCACTGACTGTGGCCTTGGTTTGACTATTCCTTTCACTGACTGTGGCCTTGGTTTGACTATTCCTTCCACTGACTATGGCCTTGGTTTGATTATTCCTTCCACTGACTGTGGCCTTGGTTTGGCTATTTCTTTCCAATGACTGTGGCATTGGTTTGACTATTCCTTCCACTGACTGTGGCCTTGGTTTGACTATTCCTTCCACTGACTGTGGCCTTGGTTTGACTATTCCTTCCACTGACTGTGGCCTTGGTTTGACTATTCCTTTCACTGACTGTGGCCTTGGTTTGACTATTCCTTCCACTGACTATGGCCTTGGTTTGATTATTCCTTCCACTGACTGTGGCCTTGGTTTGACTATTCCTTCCACTGACTGTGGCCTTGGTTTGACTATTCCTTCCACTGACTGTGGCCTTGGTTTGACTATTCCTTCCACTGACTGGGGCCTTGGTTTGACTATTCCTTCCACTGACTGTGCCCTTGGTTTGACTATTCCTTCCACTGACTGTGGCCTTGGTTTGACTATTCCTTCCACTGACTATGGCCTTGGTTTGACTATTCCTTCCACTGACTGTGGCCTTGGTTTGACTATTCCTTCCACTGACTGTGGCCTTGGTTTGACTATTCCTTCCACTGACTGTGGCCTTGGTTTGACTATTCCTTCCACTGACTGGGGCCTTGGTTTGACTATTCCTTCCACTGACTGTGCCCTTGGTTTGACTATTCCTTCCACTGACTGTGGCCTTGGTTTGACTATTCCTTCCACTGACTGTGGCCTTGGTTTGACTATTCCTTCCACTGACTGTGGCCTTGGTTTGACTATTCCTTCCACTGACTGGGGCCTTGGTTTGACTATTCCTTCCACTGACTGTGGCCTTGGTTTGACTATTCCTTCCACTGACTGTGGCCTTGGTTTGACTATTCCTTTCACTGACTGTGGCCTTGGTTTGACTATTCCTTCCACTGACTATGGCCTTGGTTTGACTATTCCTTCCACTGACTGTGGCCTTGGTTTGACTATTCCTTCCACTGACTGTGGCCTTGGTTTGACTATTTCTTTCCACTGACTGTGGCATTGGTTTGACTATTCCTTCCACTGACTACGGCCATGGTTTGACTATTCCTTCCACTGACTGTGGCCTTGGTTTGACTATTCCTTCCACTGACTATGGCCTTGGTTTGACTATTCCTTTCACTGACTATGGCCATGGTTTGACTATTCCTTCCACTGACTGTGGCTTTGGTTTGACTATTCCTTCCACTGACTGTGGCCTTGGTTTGACTATTCCTTCCACTGACTGTGGCCTTGGTTTGACTATTCCTTCCACTGACTGTGGCCTTGGTTTGACTATTCCTTTCACTGACTGTGGCCTTGGTTTGACTATTCCTTCCACTGACTGTGGCCTTGTTTTGACTATTCCTTCCACTGACTGTGACCTTGGTTTGACTATTCCTTCCACTGACTATCGCCTTGGTTTGACTATTCTTTCCACTGACTGTGGCCTTGGCTTGCTCAGGTGAAGGAGGCCTTTGGGACGGGGACGGCGAGCGTGGTGTGTCCCGTGGACCAGGTCGTCTACGAGGGTGAGCAGGTCAGGATACCCACTATGGCAGACGGCGCGCCCGTCACCATGCGATGTTTCAACGAGCTCCAAGACATCCAGGTCAGTAGGCTGGAGGGGGGGAGCGGGGGGGAGAGGGGGGGGGGGGGGGGTGGGACAGCCACCACCAAGCGCCAGGTGACATGTGCCGGGGTGTGGTCACCGCGAGGCGCCATGTGCCGGGGTGTGGTCACCGCCACGCGCCATGTGCCGGGGTGTAATCACCGCCAGGCGCCATGTTTCGGGGTCACCACCAGGCGCCATGTGCCGGGGTGTGGTCACCGCCAGGCGCCATGTGCCGGGGTGTGGTCACCGCCAGGCGCCATGTATCGGGGTGTGGTCACCGCCAGGCGCCATGTGCCGGGGTGTGGTCACCGCCAGACGCCATGTGTCGGGGTCACCGCCAGGCGCCATGTGTCGAGGTGTGGTCACCGCCAGGCGCCATGTGCCGGGGTGTGGTCACCGCCAGGCGCCATGTGCCGGGGGGTGGTCTCCACCAGGTACCATGTGTCGAGGTGTGGTCAGCGCCAGGCGCCATGTGCCGGGGTCACCGCCAAGCGCCATGTGCCGGGGTCACCGCCAGGCGCCATGTGCCGGGGTGTGGTCACCACCAGGCGCCATGTTCCGAGGTGTGGTCACCACCAGGCGCCATGTGCCGGGGTGTGATCACCGCCAGGCGCCATGTGCCGGGGTGTTGTCACCGTCAGGCGCCATGTGCCGGGGTCTGGTCACCGCCAGGCGCCATGTGCCGGGGTGTGGACATCGCCAGGCGCCATGTGTCGAGGTGTGGTCACCGTCAGGCGCCATGTGCCGGGGTCACCGCCAGGCGCCATCTGCCGGGGTCACCGCCAGGCGCCATGTGCCGGGGTGTGGTCACCGCCAGGCGCCATGTGCCGGGGTGTGATCACCGCCAGGCGCCATGTGCCGGGGTTACCGCCAGGCGCCATGTGCCGGGGTGTGGTCACCGCCAGGCGCCATGTTTCGGGGTCACCACCAGGTGCCATGTGCCGGGGTGTGGTCACCGCCAGGCGCCATGTGCCGGGGTGTGGTCACCGCCAGGCGCCATGTTTCGGGGTCACCACCAGGTGCCATGTGCCGAGGTGTAATCACCGCCAGGCGCCATGTTTCGGGGTCACCACCAGGCGCCATGTGCCGGGGTGTGGTCACCGCCAGGCGCCATGTGCCGGGGTGTGGTCACCGCCAGGCGCCATGTATCGGGGTGTGGTCACCGCCAGGCGCCATGTGCCGGGGTGTGGTCACCGCCAGACGCCATGTGTCGGGGTCACCGCCAGGCGCCATGTGTCGAGGTGTGGTCACCGCCAGGCGCCATGTGCCGGGGTGTGGTCACCGCCAGGCGCCATGTGCCGGGGTGTGGTCTCCACCAGGTACCATGTGTCGAGGTGTGGTCAGCGCCAGGCGCCATGTGCCGGGGTCACCGCCAAGCGCCATGTGCCGGGGTCACCGCCAGGCGCCATGTGCCGGGGTGTGGTCACCACCAGGCGCCATGTTCCGAGGTGTGGTCACCACCAGGCGCCATGTGCCGGGGTGTGATCACCGCCAGGCGCCATGTGCCGGGGTGTTGTCACCGTCAGGCGCCATGTGCCGGGGTCTGGTCACCGCCAGGCGCCATGTGCCGGGGTGTGGACATCGCCAGGCGCCATGTGTCGAGGTGTGGTCACCGTCAGGCGCCATGTGCCGGGGTCACCGCCAGGCGCCATCTGCCGGGGTCACCGCCAGGCGCCATGTGCCGGGGTGTGGTCACCGCCAGGCGCCATGTGCCGGGGTGTGATCACCGCCAGGCGCCATGTGCCGGGGTCACCGCCAGGCGCCATGTGCCGGGGTGTGGTCACCGCCAGGCGCCATGTTTCGGGGTCACCACCAGGTGCCATGTGCCGGGGTGTGGTCACCGCCAGGCGCCATGTGCCGGGGTGTGGTCACCGCCAGGCGCCATGTTTCGGGGTCACCACCAGGTGCCATGTGCCGGGGTGTGGTCACCGCCAGGCGCCATGTGCCGGGGTGTGGTCACCGCCAGGCGCCATATGCCGGGGTGTGGTCACCGCCAGGCGCCATGTGCCTGGGTGTGGTCACCGCCAGGCGCCATGTGTCGGGGTGTGGTCACCGCCAGGCGCCATATGCCGGGGTGTGGTCACCGCCAGGCGCCATGTGCCGGGGTGTGGTCACCGCCAGGCGCCATGTGCCGGGTGTGGTCACCGCCAGGCGCCATGTGCCGGGGTGTGATCACCGCCAGGCGCCATGTGCCGGGGTCACCGCCAGGCGCCATGTGCCGGGGTCACCGCCAGGCGCCATGTGCCGGGGTCACCGCCAGGCGCCATGTGCCGAGGTGTGGTCACCGCCAGGCGCCATGTGCCGAGGCGTGGTCACCGCAAGGCGCCATGTGCCGGGGTGTGATCACCGCCAGGCGCCATGTGCCAGGGTCACCGCCAGGCGCCATGTGCCGGGGTAACCGCCAGGCGCCATGTGCCGAGGTGTGGTCACCGCCAGGCGCCATGTGCCGGGGTGTGGTCACCGCCAGGCGCCATGTGCCGGGGTCTGGTCACCGTCAGGCGCCTAAGCCGGGGTGTGGTCACCGCCATGCGCCATGTGCCGGGGTGTGGTCACCACCAGGCGCCATGTTTCGGGGTCACCACCAGGCGCCATGTGCCGGGGTGTGTTGGGAATGTGTGTTTGAACCATTCATTCGCCCTGGATCAACATTTTCGGTTCGGAGTGATGGTTCCAGAGCAACCCACAGCAATGCAATGCTTTCTGGAGCCATCCGTTTTGGATAACGATTGCTCTGGCGGACAGTAACGTAAATAAATAACGTACATGATCATCTGTTCTTGGTTTTGCCTAATCCGGATGTTTTTGTGTTGGCCGCAGTTTGGACGCACGCCCAGTTCATGGTCCACATTGGTGGACTGAGGCGGACCTTCCTCATCGGCTCTGCAGCGACAGAAACTATCGGGCTGATGAGGGACCCCCTGCTACAGGGATGTCTACATCAGTTTTGTTTGGTTGCATGAGCTTTATTTCCTGACAGAGGCGTGCCATAACGCACAAAAAGATGTGACGGCTCACCTCGCTTAATAATTATACGAAAGGGATGAAGCCCGGTAAAATATATTGATGTTATTGATGAACAGATTTCATTATTAGAATTCCAAATCGCTTACTAGCGCGTATATAAGTATGGATTAATTTAAACAATTCAATATGACATTCATACGAGAGGAGTTCATTTCCATATATGAGTATTAAGATTGCGGGTATTGCGTTTTGACATATATGTGGTATAGAAATCTCAACGTTTGATTTCAAGAACCGTAAACCCATCACTCCCATTAGCCTGGCACGTGGAGCAGCAAGTTAGTTTATGTGAATCTGATTATGTGAATTCCTCTTGCTGAACTTGAATCGATTGCTCATACATACATATATACATAAGTATATATATAAGAGCGGCAAGTTGGGGACACTTCAAGAAGTTTTCTGGATTCGATCCAAGGGGCAATAGTCAAAATCAATAAAAACTTCTTGCGATGTGAGTTTCGTAGGGAGTGCTGGACCGAACCGTTGTTATTAGTGATATCATGCAGTGGGTTATGTTTATGAGCGGTGTTTAAGCTTGTTCTGGATGCATCAGCTCTGAATGCATCATAGGCGACTAAATGTTTAGTATCAGTTGGGAGATAGTTCCAAAAGCTAGACGCATACCAGAAGAACGATGGTTTGACATACGTCTTGGTGGTCCTAGGAATAGACAGATCGTGTGTGTTTCGCAAGAAGTGAGAGGCTGACAAAGGGCGGCAATAGACTTCGCAAATATGAAGGTGTTAAGCCGTGAATTATTTCATGCTTGACAATAGAGACGTATGCCGATAGGCGTTAGTGACGCTAAGTAGGCAGTGGCGCTCGACCTGTTCCAGCAAGTTCTCCTGCTCTTTCGTCAAACTCTCTGCGTAGACAGCGCAGATATATTCCAACTGGGGTCTTACATATGATTTATACGTAAGGAGCGTTGCTTTTCTATCAACAGTTCGAGATATTTTGCTCAAAAGGTTAGCAGCCCTTGAAGATGTTCCTGTTACCTCCTAAACGTGCCTCCCCCACAACATGGTATCGGTTAATCACATGTTTGAATCTTATCCATGCCTGATATGCATATATATATATAAATATATATATACGAATATTAAACATTAAGGAACGTGGATTTTTACAAATATCGCAATATTGCAACATGGCCATAATGCGACGGTGTTTATTGATTTGCATATAGACATTCTATATTGATGTGTCGGATTTACGCAGAGAGTATCGCTCAAATGTATATATCGGAACATATCTATTTTAGGAAGATAGAGAAGGTTTTATGCGAACATGTAAATAGTTGATACTCTTAGTCAATAAACTGTGAAACGAATGAACTCCGGTAGTGCGTTCAGCACCTTCATCGTCAACTCTCACCACTGCAAGTTTCTTGGCGAACGTCGCATGAAACCCTAATATTTCATTACAGTGTCCGTTATAACTTGAATAACCAGGGTGCGTTATGATATTCGTACCTCGAGTGCGTTATGACCTTCGTACTCTGATTGCGTTATGACATTCGTATCCCTAGTGTGTTATAACTTTCATACCCCCGATTGCGTTATGACCTTTGTACCCCTAGAGGGTTACTACCTTCGTACCCCGAGTGCGTTATGATTTTTTAACCCAAGTGCGTTAGGACTTTGACATCCTGAGATCGTTATGACTTTAGTACTCCGAGTGCGTTATGAGTTTTGTAGTCTGAGTACGTTATGACTTTCATACCCCGAGTGCGGTACAACACTCGTACCTGAGTTATGACTTTTCACGGGGGAGGAAGAGGGGGGCGGGGGGGAGGGGGAGTATTCACGATCCTCGCGATTCATATTTAGTTTAGGTGAACTGTGGACTATTGTTAGATAGGGCCCACTGCTTAAGGATAGAAGTTCGGTTTAAGGCCCACACCGTGCCGCGTAACGGGTCGAACGGCGATGTGGGACACATCAGACCAGTACGACACATAAGGCCGCCTAGCCCTGTTGCATGCCCCTCCCTGGCTTATCCGCTCTGTGCAAATTTTCCAACAACAATTTTTTACAACTTCTCCTCGCGGCCATGTTGCTGTAACGTCACAGTTCTCGTCGATCTCCCGGCAGACGGAGCTCGTTCCTCACATCACAACTGTGACGTAACAGCAACATGGCCGCGAGGAGAAGTTGTAAAACATTGTTTGTTGCAAAGTTTTCCAAGTACCAAAAGTGATCACATTTGTGTGTATTCAATCACTTTGCCGACCGAACTATAAAGATATGAAGAAAAACTTGACACATCAATATGGACCGTTTATTTGTGTACTTTTCTGTAATCGCCGCCCGAAGAGTGCACATTTTTTAATAAACGCTAGATTTGAACATTTACTTCATGGACCTCCGGCCCGCTCCCCAGAGCGAATAAGGCAGGGAGGGGCATCCAACAGGGCTAAAGGCAGCCGACACACGTACGGTGAGGATAAAGCCGCAGAGACTTGGTTCCTCTCTCTCTACCTTAACCGCACGATATTACAAACATAGTTTAATTGGTCGACTCGTTACCTCCTTAGTTTCGTTGTACAGTGACTAACCTTTCTCTATATGACACCTCAGAGCACATGCAAGATCAAAGAGTGCAATATAACAAGAGGGCGCCATCCGGCCAAAACCCCTGCCCGCAGCGATCAGCGCCCCCGTGCTGCTGCGAAGTAAAGATCCGGCGTGGAGTGTCAGCACGCTTGGCGTTCACGCACTAACCAGGGGCGTGTGCAGGAAAAAAAGATGAACAAAATGCGTGTAAATGTCTAGAAGGTAGGTGACTGTGGTGCACGTTACCCACTATTTGCACAATTTATAATCGTTGGTAAAACAAAGGAAGTACACATAAGGTACGAACCTTGATGTAATGTAATATGATACGTTTGGTATCCTAGGACTGTATAGTTCTCTGGGGTTCTATTTCCGGTTTAGGTCCTATGCGGACCAACAAAAAACACATGCTCTTAGAATTAGTGTGCCTCACGCTGGTGCCTTGCTGCAGCTGCATGACGCGCACTCATTGTAGTCAACAATGTGTCGGGAATCGGCCGGCTGCGCGGTTTGTGCGTAAAGAATCGAGTGGGTGTGCAACTATTTTTTGTTTGCTTTGGTCCAAGCATTCCTAATTATGAAAATAATAAATATATGACATTTATCTCTCTATAATGCCTGTGGTCCATTCGATGAGAAGCGTTGTATTTTGAGGCATCGATGTTTACATTTCTGCGACAACAGTCCGATAGGGCTATAAAGTCTCGTTCGATTAGACTTCCGGTTTACTCATTTTGGGGACAAACAAACGAAGCAGGTGTTCGGAACGAGTTTAGAATCTCTGCGCACACTGGTATCCTGACTATCTGTGACGTAGGCGTGACGTGTATGTTACGCAAAGAGAGAGACTGGAAACCAGACTACCTGCGCAAAAGCCAGGCGCCGAGGAGTGGGTCCATTGCGGAAGGCCTAGCGCTATGATTAAGAATATTTCTTAAATATATCTTCACAAAACGGATAGATGACATATTTTTTATTCGTTTGCGCCATCACAATGACGAATATTTGTTACGACGGGACAATACGACTGAGAAAAAAATCCAACTGGTCTTATTTTATCTTTACCGTGTGGTTTAATGACGCACCCGTGTGTTGTTACTCCATGCACTGCACATTTTGACAGCGGAATGGCTAGGTCGATCACTTGCTCTCGCTATTTTTGTTACCGCGGAGGCACGCGAAACTCTGTGACGTCACTCTCTGCTTGGTGAACTTGCAAAAGCTCGGGTGCAGGGCTAAATTTAGAACGTTATTTTTAGCTTTCGAGTGTTTTTAAGACGGATTTTTCCTTGTATATTCCCAAAGTTCTGCGCTTCATCGCCTCCAAATATTTTAACGTATATCTCCCATAGCCATGTTTAGTGAAATGGTACTCATAGTCTTTAGAATAAACCTGGAAAGAAATTGACTTATAGCTGCCTATACTTCAACATGGAGCACGTGTGTTTGTTTGTCCCCAAAACTGAAGTCTCGCGGCCCGATCGCGAGAACTGTATAGCCCTATTGTCCTCGACTGCTAAATCCATATAGGGAGGGCTCTTACGTAACCATAGATACCGCGCGCAGACATGCCAGTCATGATAATTATTACGTCTGTTTTTGGTTGGCATCTGTCAGTCTACGAAAGACGATGGATTTGCAGCTTTGTTTTGGTTTAAGTGAAACGATTTTCGTCGCGGAATTTGCGCTTATGACTGAATAAGCCTATCTGCGACCGACAGAGCTTACCACAATCATCGCAACGGTAACCTGTCGATAGGTCTTTTTTTGTGCTCGCTGGTGGGCGCCTAGATAGGGCTGTACAGTCACTACGGGATCTTATCGAGACCCCACTTATGCTCTACGTCAATGCGTAGCCTTAACAGCGTGTACTTGCTGCCTACATTCCGGTTGTTTGCCTTCACTCGCCTCACACAGAAGATCGGCTAAAGCTGTCCTTGGCTGCACAACTAACCACTGAAGTTCTGCGCATATCAGAATTATAACCATCCGAGTAGATTTATGTAATATATGAGCGATTAAACAGTTGATCAACCAGAATGCGGTTGCCCTGTCAGCGTCAGACGATCTAATGTGTTGCGCGGGGTTTTGCCATGTCGTATGACGTAATAAATATCATGACTTTTGTCATGACATTCCGTTTGTCCAGAAATGTAAACATCGATGAATTGCCTCAAAATACAACGCTTCCAATAGTCTCATCGAACGGACCACATGCATTATGGAGAGATAAATGTCTTATCTTTAACTATATTATGATTTTATAGTTAGCAATGCCTGGACCAAAGCAAACAAAAAATTGTTTTACACCCACTCGATTCTTCACGCACAAACCGCGCAGCTGGCCGGTTCCCAACACTCAGTGCGCGTCAGGCAGCTGTAGCAAGGCACCAGCGTGACGCGCACTCGTTCTAAGAGCAGGAGTTTTTTTGTTGGTCCCCAAAAGAGCCAAACCGGAAATAGAACCCGCGAGAACTGTACAGCCCTATTGGCGCTTCAAGTCCAGTTTCCCAACCAGAGCCCGTCGTGGTGGGCCATTCCCTCACGCACGACACGTGCCCATCCCCTCTTTGGGATGCTAGATCCTCCCAACAATCTGAATTGATGCCGAAAGCCTTCATGTCCCGCTTGCAAACATCCTTAAACCCAAGATTTGGACGTCCAGTTGGCCTTTTGCCTTCGGCGAGTTCACCGTTGAGCACATCCTTTGGAATGCGTTCATCTTGCATACGATGAATGTTCCCAAGCCAAGGAAGACGTAGGATATTTGCTTCACAAGAGCAATAATGCTTGGTAGGTTGGCCCTGGCTAACACTTCAGTTATTCAATTTATTTTATTGGCCAACATATGTAGTCCACGTTTCACTGCCATACAGCAAGCTACTTAGAACACTCGCCCTGTAGATTTGCATTTTGGTGCGAATGGTTAGTTTCGAATTTTGCCAAGAACATTTGGTCAACCTACCCAAGTTGGCGGCTGCCTTCCCAATGCGAGTATTTATTTCCTCGTCCAGGGATAAATTATCTGTGACTGTACTTCCCAGGTAACAAAACTTACTAACCACCTCTAACGGCATGTTATTAAAGGTTAATCACTGGCGGTGTGATAGCTTCTTGGCTCAGCACGGCTGTTCGTTTAACACTTATAGTCAAAGCGAATAATGCACACGCATTTGAGAGTCGATCCATGAATCTCTGTAGCTGGGTTTGAGAATGCGCAACCAGTGCTGCGTCCTCATCAAATGCGTGCAAAAGGAGCATAGAGAAGAAGATGCCAAAGATAGTTGGCGCAAGAACACAACCCTGCTTCACGCCATTTCTGACTTGGAAGCTCTCGGACGTAGATCCGTCGAACTATACTGTGCTGAACGAGTGTTGACGAAAAGGGTGGATTATTACGTCATTCGACATTTAAAAGAAATGTCCGTAAAAAAATGAAGACGTTATTTACATTTCCAAGTGCATGGGGGCCGGCCCGGTAGCTCAGTGGGTTAGAGCGCTCGCCTCGAGTGCTCTGGCCACATGAGAGCCTAACGGCACGTGGGTCGGTGGTTCGAGCCCCGCTGTGGCCATGTCTGTGTGGTCGAAGGATAAAGATCTCATGTGACATGCCCCACTCTCCCTGCTTTCTTCCATTGACGCAAAATATGACCAACAACGGTTAAAGCATACTCAATATATAACCAGCCAAGAGCAAGGCGCCCTCAGTTGCCAAAATGGCGGGGATTTCAATAATAAGACACAATATCTGAAAATGTAAGAGGTGTAGGATAGTCATTGTGAGGATATCAATATGTACTGTGGTCGCAGACATAAGCGCATTGAAGATCTCGAGATCTGGGATCATTTCGCAAACATCTCGTAGCTTTTGCTGGCAGAAATGTCATGCTCGCTGGGACCATGTTTTTAATTGAAGAGATCGGTCGGCACTAATACTGAACGTATGTGGTCGAGCGTATTGTTGATAGAAGGCGCTGGACGTTTGTGACTGGACATGAAGATTAACCAAAAATATCTTGCGTGTACGTGTGTGAGAACCGAAAACGCCATGACTTGCACACCTATAACATAATGCACAGATAGACACCCATTTTTTTCAAAGGCATAACGCTTGTTATGATCATCAAAGAGTAAATATATCCCCAGATTTGTTTCATAACCTCCCTATCCCTCTCTAACCCCTCCCTATATCTCGCATCAATATTTTTTAATGGGTAGATTTAGGTCCGTAAGGGCGTGACAAGTCTCATAACGAGCAAAGAGACCAAGGCTGTAAAGTACTGCTAACGCTTTTTCCGTGCCTTGTTACGCACCGTTCCCATACTGAAGCTCACACGTCGGCTGCCCCCCCGCCCCGCTCCCCAGCTTCTCATTAAACCTCAATGTTGTTCGTATATCGCTAATTGAGAGCTACAAAATAATGGGGAGGCTGAGGCCATAGATACAGATAAACAAGTCATCGTTACATTGCATTGATGAATTGGCGCCTTGTTCACGCAAGGAAGCCGATAATCCAAGCCGTACATTATTTTGTAGTGGTTTCATCCGTATTGCATACACGTTGTCGGGCTGTCAGACCCTCGTTTGCCACGTTAGAAATCCGTATAAATGAGTTGGATATGGCATTTGGCAGTGGCAAACATTTCCGGCTGACCCCCGCGCCAAGCCGGGTTGGGAAAAGTGCTTTGGTCTCCCAATGTTCCACTTCTTTACGGGTTATATCCTGGTTTGCTGCACGAGGGAAGAACAACGCTTGGCAAACATGAAAGTTGCTTCGTGAAGTTACAAAACCTCCATGGCGTTGATGGAGCAACCTGAACTGTCCGTAAACGACGCGATGGACGTGCTAGAGAACGTTTTCGCGTCGATCTACCACAAATCGAGTTTATTATCATCACACTACGCTAACGAGGCCAGACTGAGATTATTGGCGCAGCAAAGCAGATACCAGCAACGTTGTCGTCTGCCAACGCGTTAAGAGAGCAGCGTATCAGGAGCATTGGGCTATACAGTTTTGGTCCCAAAGAAGGGATAGGCACTTATACGTCAATTTCTGTCCAGGTTTATTTAAAGGGCTATGGGTCTTATTTCACTAAAACATGGCTATGGAAGGTATGCGATAAAATATGTTGAGGTGATAAAAAGCAGAACTTTTGGAATACGCAAGAACGAATCCGTCTTTAAAACACTCAAAGGTCTAAACTAAGCCCAGCATTCGGGCTTTCGCTAGTTCCCCGAACAGCCAGTGGCGTCACAGATGTAGGCTGGGAACCGGCCTAGAGCTGCTCGCAGCATACTAGGCCGGTAACTAGTAATTTTTAAGCCTCCGTGATTGGTCGAGCGCCAGTGGTCGTGCAGATGCTATGGCAAGCCAAAATGAATTTTCATTTCTTCAAGAAATTAACCGTAAAATTGTTGTATACATGTCTTTACATGAGTTGGAAATATGTCCTATTATTTAAAAACCTATTACAATGTAAAGTCAATTAGATAATAATTTGGATTTCAAATAGCATATGAAACATAGAGATTAGGAATAGAGAGACATTGAATTTGTTTGCCGGAAGGAGGATATTTTGGCAAATATTATACGAAGCTGATGTCGTCCTCGTCGTCATTACTGGTTATAATTGTTATAATAGTTCAGCGGCCAAACGACAAATTAGGTCGAGTTGTGCATTTGGTGGTAAAAGCATGAAAGTTAAAGCGGGTGTCCAACCTGATTTAATCGCGATCTGCACCGAAAGTTTACATCTTAATTTTAAATTGGCGAGTGTTAGCGCTTCGTTTCGGCTGACTGGTAAGGAGAAACAAAATTAAGGCAGCCCGCCTCCAGCAATGTCGAGCAGAGCGCCATTTTGCCGGGAGCAGTGACGTATATTGTGACTATTCATATGGCGCCGCCTTACGTTATAACTCGCGGAGAGAGAGATCACGGCCGCGATTTACAGATGAACAGCGGCAGTTCCAAGCCTCGCAGTAGCGCAAGATCTTAGTGTTTCATTGAAAAGTACCGTCCAAACAAATTGATATACGTTTTGCGACGATTGACTCTGCAACAATGCCATGATTGGAGTTGGAATCGCAGCTATTTATATTAGCGATTATTACGCGCTCTTGTTTTGCTCACACAATAGGCGTAATTTCCGGTTTGAATAAATTAGAGTATCGCCTCCTGATTGGTCAATCTCGGACACGCCTCCAAAAAGGGCTGCCGCCTAGGTAGGTGGCAAAATCGTGCCTGGCGGTCACTTCTAAATTTTATTGTGAGCTACAGATAGAACGAAAAATTCTATAATTTGGAGGATAGACAATTGGGTATTATATGAATCGGTAAAACTGCGTTAGAGGCCAGGCTGGCGGTTCACTTTAACACACTTGTCCTTAATATCCTTGTATTTAAATTTAGCTAATGTTAAGTCGACTTTACCCCAGGCGGCTTTGGACGGGCAAAACTACCCAAAAAAAGCTCAATATCTCGCAAATCGACGATCGAACTAATATTTTATGTTTATGCATAGGTTTTCGGGGTCGCTGAATTAAACAGAAGATATTTGTGTGTATCTAGGTGCAACGCATCCTCTAGTTCCACGATGGCGGACAAAGGCTAGCAAACATGCTAAATATCTTAAAAACTAAGAGGCGCAGGGTCGCTATATTGGAAAATGGCTGTTTCTTTGTTCTTGAATATCCAGTGAGGACTTATTTTACCTTTGCTTACACAAAAACCCATGGACAGACATCAAAATAACAGTTTTATCCTTCTTATTGTGAGTCCAAGATATCGCTTATAATTAATGACATTGTCCACCATTTAAAAACATGGTCGCCATATGACTCGACACTTAACTAAATCTGACTCGACACTTAACTAAATTCTATTAGACGTGAATTTCTAACATGTGAGCCAAATTTCATCCCTTTACCACAAAATGACATGACATCCTGTAGTACAATTCGGTAATACTCCATGTGTTTAATGGTCAGCTAGAAAAGGTCTAAAACACACGTTCATTATTGAAATGTAGTATTGCAAAGGGGGGAACACGGACGCGCACGCACTTACAAACTTTGGCTTTCCATGGTTTCGAGGTCAGACCCGCGTCTTATAAGTCAGCATATGTCGTAATTAGATATTTCCTTAGATAAATTACAATGCGATGTTTCGTGAAGGTATATAGAAACACTTATGAGGTGCAGTATGGGAACATCAGTTATGTTTTTTAAATTTGGCGACTAAGGAAAAAGGCCGGAATTCCGGCTCTTTCTAAAATGGAGGATACCCGTTACCAGCGGTCTGTTTCGGACAGGCAGGCTGGTTCCCAGCGAATCACAGATGGCGAGAACAATGGCCGACATAACCCGTTCCGCTATCAAAGTGTACAGAGCATGGCGTAAGAACACACTGATGCGTCATTACACTACATTGTAAAGGCAAAACTAGACCATTTTAATGTTTTCGTATCACTTTGTGATCATGACAAGACAAAGTTTCTTCATTTGTTGTAAGTTTATTTTTTCAAAGCGTTGCGCCAAAGTTGTCACCGGTGAGAATCCATGTGACGTCATCATGCATCGTTTTCGTATGAAATGCAAACAAACGCTAGTTGCTCAGCCATATTGCCCCGTCGTAAAAAAATTGTTGTGATGGCGCAAAGTAATGACAAATATGTCGTCTATCCATTTTGTGCAGCTATTGTTCTTAAGTATTCTTAATCCTATCGATAGGGATGGTCCGGCGGGGATGCCGAGAAACGATTTAGTTTGGTGCGACGGAGACGAAGCAAGGAAAATTGTCCTGGATACTCAATGATGACTTTTGCGACGTTTTCGACTCCAATGTCGCACAGGTATCTTTATAATAAGTCTACGCCTCTTAGTTTTCGAGATTTTTAAGTATCAATGCTAGCCTTGTCCGCCATGTTGGAAAAAGGCGGCTGCGTGTGTCCTAGATACACAATAATGACTTTTTGGAAGTCTACGAACTCAAAAACCTATTAAGCGCCCACTGAAAGCTGTAGCCAGGCCAAATTGCTGGCCGAGGTCTGGCCGAGGTCGAGGGCGCCGTTTAGAGAGAATACGTTCAAATCCCGACTTTCTATGTGTCCTTGGTCACGCCCTAATCGCTGTTCTCGGACTCATCATCGCTGAATTACAGAGCCCCCTAGCGGCGGAGCTAAGCGTGATAGGCTAAAAAGCGAAGGCGGATTCCATACCCAAGTCGACGTTTGCCCGTCTTTTGCAACCGGTCCCGACCCTCTAGCGTCGCTATTAAGCGAACGGTGGCCATCGCAACCCCGAAAGAGTGCCGGTGCCTCTTTCCGTCGGTGGGAAAGTGCCGGTGCCTGTTTGTAACGTAACGCATTATCTTTCGAATGCATTCAGATATCGACTTCATAATTCAAGTTCGTAGATGGACCGTATAGGTCCAATTTTAAAGGTCACAGGAATTTTTTGAAATTTGCTTAACCATTGAAAGATAGGACTCAAAATCGGCAAAATCGCAATACCGTTCACAGTTTGCATTTAATCACGCTGTCAATTATTGTACGTATTGGGTCGACATGTGCCTTGTACATAGTGTTTTGATTTTGCAAATCGCCCAAAAAGTTTTTCTGCAAAAAAATCCTTCAATTTAACATGGGACCATACGAGAGCGTTTTGGCAGGAAAATGGTTTCCTCAATTACTCCACGAAGGAGCAAGTCAGACAAACGGCATTTTGCGTAGGACATAACATTAGTATTTGGCGCAAACGGCTACAATGTTTAAAGTGATACATCCAAGGTCAAGGTCACAGCACAGTCAAGGTAACGAAACATGTTTTCCCGCGTAACTGCGTTAAGATTTGGTCTAGAGATTCGCTTTTGTTTGAGAGTATTCTTCAGAGAGAGCCGCAAACGAAATATTGATTTTGCCTCACATTTATAGTTTTCGAGTTATTGGATGATCAATTTTGACATTGCCAAAAGTGTCAAAAAATCGCTGTGACTACATGAATGCAGGTAGATGACTCATATGTGGTGGAATATGTACCCATTTTGGACATGTGTGCCAAATTTCATGCTTTTGCCTCAAAATGCACGATTTTTCGCTTATCCGCTAGACTAATATGAAAAAATCTTTGTTTATCATGACGCTTTCTCAAAATGACATCACATCAAAGGGGGAAGATGCGCAGAGGATATAATCAATGCTCTCTTCCAGGAAAAGTCTCTAATTACCTTTACAATCTTAATTGGCAATTGCCTGCAATGACGGGAGAGGCGGTGGGGTGGGGGGGGGGGCTGCCATGCACGGAACATGATCTGTTTTACAGTTATAGACGGTCCTGCAAATTGCGTTAACGCGTCCGGACGCCTGGACGCCTTGGAGGTCATCTGTGTGGAGGTAAAGTGACGTTCTCACGTCCGGACGCCCGCGCGTCTTGGAGGTCATCTGTGTGGAGGTAAAGTGACGTTCTCACGTCTGGACGCCCGCGCGCCTCGGAGGTCATCTGTGTGGAGGTAAAGTGACGTTCTCACGTCCGGACGCTCGCGCGCCTTGGAGGTCATCTGTGTGGAGGTAAAGTGACGTTCTCACGTCTAAACGCATCAGCGTCATCGCCGAAACCATCAACTGTTCTTACGTCCGGCCGCCGGGGCGTCGGTGTTAAAACCATTGTATACATTCACGTCCGGACGTCTTCACGTCGTCCTTGAGCTTAGCGTCCACAAATCTGACCCCGGCTTGCATTCCCACACAGTGAGGCGCCTGGAACATAAAGATCATCAGCCAGATGATTGACGATTGTCAGTCAACCTAATCTAATCGCGATCTGCACCGAAAGTTTACATCCTAAAATTAAATTGGCGAGTGTTAACGCATCGTTTCGGCCGACTGGTAAATAGAAACAAATTAGGCAACCCGCCCCCATCAATGTCGGGCACCGCGCCATTTTGCGGAGCAAGTGACGTATACTGTGCTCCTTCATGTGGTGCCGCCTTACGTTAGAACTGGAAGTTATCTCGCGGAGGGAACTCTTCACAGTGGAGGTACCTTCAGGGAAAACGCGTGAAACGAGAGATCATGGCCGCGATTTACAGATGAATTGCGGCAGTTCGAAGCCGCGGAGTAGACCACGATCTTAGTGTCTCATGGATAATAGCAGCCAAGTATGCCGATATTTCTCTTGCAACGACTGTCTCCGTAATAAAGCCATAATGGGAGACTCGAAACTATTTACTATTATTACTATTAAAGCAGCGTTAGGGGCCAGGCTGGCGGTTTCCTTTAACGGACTCCTTTCTACCATCCCCCGCACCCATCCGTCAGACTCCGGCAGCCCCCCGCCCACCGATATCCACCACACTTTTACACTCCTGCCCCCCCCCCGTCCACTGACGCCCACCTCACCCCTACACTTCTGCCCGCCCCCCCCCCCCGCAACGCAATGACACCCATCAGACTTCCGCTCCCCCTCCTAACACCCACCACTCATACACTCCTGCCCCCCCCCTGTCCTAACACCCACCAGACTCATACGCACCTGGCCCCTGCTCCCCCCCCCCGTCAAAACACCCACCAGACTCATACGCTCCTGGCCCCTGCGCCCCCCCCCCCCGTCCTAACACCCACCAGATTCATGCTCTCCTGGCCACTGCGCCCCCCCCCCTCGTCCTAACACCCACCAGGCTCATACGCTCCTGACCCCTGCGCCCCCCCCCGTCCTAACACCCACCAGACTCATACGCTCCTGGCCCCTGCGCCCCCCCCCCGTCCTAACACCCACCAGATTCATGCTCTCCTGGCCACTGCGCCCCCCCCCCTCGTCCTAACACCCACCAGGCTCATACGCTCCTGACCCCTGCGCCCCACCCCCTCGTCCTAACACCCACCAGACTCATACGCTCCTGGCCCCTGCGCCCCCCCCCGTCCTAACACCCACCAGATTCATGCTCTCCTGGCCACTGCGCCCCCCCCCTCGTCCTAACACCCACCAGGCTCATACGCTCCTGACCCCTGCGCCCCACCCCCTCGTCCTAACACCCACCAGATTCATGCTCTCCTGGCCACTGCGCCCCCCCCCCCTCGTCCTAACACCCACCAGGCTCATACGCTCCTGACCCCTGCGCCCCACCCCCTCGTCCTAACACCCACCAGATTCATGCTCTCCTGGCCACTGTCCCCGTTCCTTTGTCCCTCATCGCCGTCCCACTACCCAGAGTATTGTTGGGGATGTGTTTTTTAAAGCTTCTCATATAGCCATGTTCATGGAAATATCTTTATCTTCATCTTATATTCGGGACACATTATCTGTGAGTGTTAAATGTGCGAAATAGACACTTATATTTAAAAAACGTTTAGATCACGTAGTACACAAAAAAAAAACACCTTCCCGCACGAGCTGCATCGGTTTGCCCCCCAAAAGCTGCTTAACAATTATAATAATTCGCACAATAAGTGGGTCCTTATAGCTTAGAACTTGAATGCTTGAATGCATCATTTCTATTTAAAACATTTTAAACTTTTCTCAGAGAAAATGTTGCTTGCTGTTTTACGAGTCACATTAAGGGTAACATTAAAGGTAATCAAACAAATATTTTCCCCGAACAGCATTGCCAGGGTCTAAAATGTTATCGTCTGAATAGTGCAAAGCCGGGCATCATTGTTTGCCGTGGGGATCATTTGGCGACGGCTGACGATGATAGCTGCCTCTTTGTTCGACAGTTTTCACCCAGGGAATCAAATGGACAGAGATATATGCACAAATAAAACAAAAAAAGTCCTCATTAATTATAACTCGAGGAAAAACATACGCCCCCCCCCCCCCCGCCTCCCTCACTTCCACCACGTGATCGCCCACATTTCTAAATATATGCGCTGATACCCTTTTAGAGAAAGAAACACTGTTATCAAGAGCTCCCGCTCAGCCGATGGGTCACATTGCGTTACTGAGAAGGGTGCAGAAGACTCCCGTATCCGCCGAACTACTCCTGTCTCCGAGCAAGGGCAGGAGATTTCCCTCCTTCATAATCACGTCATTGAGGTTTGAACCCCCAAACTATGGTTCGATGAGTGGTCCCGTGTGGTTCCCTTGAAAAGGTTAATTAAACTCTGTGGAGCGATCCAATTTTGCTCAAAGGGAAATGCCGGGCCCATATCATTTACATTTCCAGTTAAACTATAGGGAATTAACTAAACATTACAAAGAATTTGTTTTTAATCATACATTAGTGAAGTTTCAAGCACTTTCGCACGACCACCCAACTTGCCATGAGCACCCGCCTCAGTGCACTGATGATGACGTCACCGGCGATGAAGCGACCGGTGGCAAAATGGCATGTAAAATAGATACTTGCCACATTGTGGTTAAAAGGCATATAAAATAGACACCGACATTCATGTCAATATGTCTGGAGGATACTTATTTGAACACGTTAGATATCAATTAGACTATATAGTCAAGAACTGCAAGTTTGAAAAAAAGTCAATCTCAGATCGGCATATCGAGAGAAAGTGTAGATTTCTGCTTCGGGGATTGAGAGAAAAAAAGGGGTCATTTGGGCGGCACATATGCATATACCTAACTATATGTAGTATCCCCCCCCCCCCACCCCGGGGGTGGCAGTGTGTAACTTGATACAGCTGCTGTCTTAGAAACTGTCACTGAAGAGCATATGGACAGGAATGCCGTACTACAGAACGGCCGTATTGGTTAGGGTGGGTGGGGTGGCGGTCTATCGGGGTGGTGGGGAGGGGTGGAGGGAGAAGTTGTGCGTGAAGCTGGCAGCCGGGTCGACTCAAAGCAATTGTTCTCATAGTGGTCGGAACATACTCGTGAATGTTTGGTGATTTTAAAACACAAGCAATCTTGCTTATCCACTGCCTGTTTGTGCTGTCCTTTTTCGCACTTGAATTGTTACAGTCAACAGCTGAACAGTACACCATTTTGTTCTAAATGCATCGATGTTTGAAGCTAATGAGTCAAATTCGCTTGTCACTATCCATGAGAGGTGCTAGGCCGACAGCTTGTTCCAAAGACGCACCGCTCGCATGTAAACAAAGTGTTGATTCAGCGGAAGGTAGTCGTCAGTTACGTCAACGCCTTGCGAGTGATTGGCTAACTCTGGTCACGTGTTCAAAACATGTAGACACGCGCTTGATGGGCGAAAATGTGTATTTTATATTGCTGATGTGCGATTTTCTCGATAACGCTTTTTTTTAAACAGAACGATTAACGGCTAGTAGATTTTATACCAACAGAGTTTTATTTTTATATCACATTGCAGCCTCCCGGTATTTTCTTTTAACACATCCAGCGGAAATTATATTTTCCGGAGTCTGATGACAGTTATTCAATCATGTTGATGGATGCAGTAGCCACACTCATGAAACATCCTAATTACAGCTCCATCTGTGTCCCCTTACCATCTTGGTCGTTTGGTGGTCGAATACTATTGAGCTGAATACTGCTAGTGTGTTTAATAATGAGGCAAATCTACGAATCTATTTCGGTTCTGTCAGTCTGTTTGTACGTAACGCGATAACTGTCGAACGCCTTCAGATAACGACTTCCAAATTCAACCATAGATTGGCCATCATCAGTCTAAGTTTGTAGATGGGCGATGTAGGTCAAAGGTCAAGGTCCCAGATTTTTTTTTGAAATTCGCTTAACCAGTGAAAGATAGGACCAAACATCGGGAAGATCGTTATTTCTGAAACAGTTTTCACTCAATCCCGCTGAAAAATGCTTGACGTATTGGGCTTTTGACTTGTACACCGCGTTGAAATTTTGGAAATCGCCTGTTCATCTGTGTCTGTAAGGAAACAAACAATAACATTGAACCCTATGAGAGCATTTTGGCAGGAAAATTACCTCCTCTATTTCTCCATTAAGGCAACAAGTCATACAAAAGAGAATCTTATTTGAGAGTATTGTCACATAGAGTCTAGAAGCAATGTTGATTTTTCATAATATTTATAGTTCAATCTTGCAATCTTGCGTTTCTGTTTTTCTGCTTTGGCATGAAGCGAGAGCAAAATGCAAATACATTAGTGAATCTCACATTAGGGATCAACGGGGATATCGATCAGCACTCCTTCGGCTTGCGATGCCGGCCGTTCGCTTAATAGCGACGCTAGAGAGTCGGGACTGAGTGCAAAAGATGGCGAAATGTCGACTTGGGTAGGGAATCCGCATTCGCGTTTAGTCTAGCGTGCTTAGTGTCGCCGCCAGGGAGCTCAGTGAATTAGTCATATGTCTATGGAGAAAGGGTTTAGCGCGTGACCAAGCACCTGTAGAAAGTGGGGATTTGGACCTATTCGCTCGTAATGTGTCATCTATCTAGGAAAACAGCCCCCGTTAAACAGCAGCCGTTAGATTGTGTTCATCCAACATCCGGATCCTAGGCGTTCAATTTGGGCTACATTGCACTTTCAGTGAGCACTGTCGGCTCAATAGAGCTTCAGTGGAGAACTTGGGCTAACTACCCCCTCGATGTTCGATATCCCTGTCAAGCTATGCTTGACGGTGTCGATTCCATGTTTACATCCTTGATTGTTCGCTTTTTCCCATATATGTATCACTTCTGCTATCCTGCAGCTCTCCTCGTAAATCTATAGAAACCTTGATTGGTTAAAGGAAAATGCCGGACCCATATCATTTACATTTCCAGTTAAACTATAGGGAATTAAATAAACATTACACATTTTTTTTTTTCAAATCATACATTATTGAAGTTCCAAGCACTTTGGCTCGACCACCCAACTTGCCATGGGCACCCGCCTTAGCGCTCTGATGATGACGTCACTGGCGATGAAACGACCAGTAGGTTAAGGCGACTACTACCACCGGAAGCTATAATATCGAAACGGTTTCATTACCTTAAAGATTTTACGGGGATGGTATTTCCGAATGTTTACAATGTGGTGAAGCAGGAACGAACTTCTGGCGAGTCGGACGACGAAGTTGAAGTAAACACCGAATTTACACCTGTTGATGCAATCGGGTACCAGTTTGAACCCGTAAGGTCGTTGACGCATCGCGTGGTCAGTGCAGCCGTGTTGCATTAAAAGGGGGGCCGGTAGGGGGTGGGGGGGGGATGGGAGGGAGTTAAGTCAGTCAGGGGGGGTATCGTCATCGTTGGCAGGGTGCCCAATTTTGATTTGACTGAAGGGTGTATGGACAGGACGGCCGTACTACCAGAACGGCCGTATGGGCTAGGGTGGGTGGGGGGGGTGGGGAGGGGTGGGGGGAGGAGAGGTGCGTGAAGCTAGCATCCCGGTCGCTTTGCGGGCCATGTGCATACTGTGCAGCAGGGGTGGAGGCAGGGGGTGGCGATGGCAAAATATGGTTGCAACAGCTTCAGGCTCCAACCTCAGCTTCATAGGTTGGTTGGTCCTCTGCCTACGCACTTTGCTTACAGATCTTCCTCAAAGATTTTTTTCTCAAAGTGGTGGGAACATACTCTGGAATGTTTGGTGGTTTTAAAACTCACACGAGCAATCTTGTGTACCCATTGCCGCAAAAGCTGGTAGTTGCCTAGTGGACAGCGGTAGAAAGATATCCTAGGTTTGCCGTCTTTTTTGCACTTGAATTGTTACAACCAACAGAAAAGAGCTTCTTATATAACATTGCAGCCGCCGGTATTTTCGTTTTAATCCTCTAGTGTTTTAAGGTTCAAGGTCAAGTTCAAGGTCAAGTTCAAAATAATTCAATAAACGAATTTTGTCAAACGAAGGTTTGCCCTTTGCTTAATATTGGTCGGAGAGAGATGTGATCATCAGCGGATACAACTTTATTACCGATTATTGTTACATACTACTTATCGATAAACGTCTTAGACTTTTCAAGGTTGTAACTTTGTTTATATATCGCTTCAGGACAATTCTCACTTAATACAACAGCGCTCTCTGGCGAAAGCATTGGAACTAGCGTCAGCTGGTACCACCGCTGGTATTCGTATATAAGTATTGCTGAGTGAGCGAAGTTAGTGCCGCAGAACCAGGATAGAACCAGCGTTGTAATGCCTCTCGGCGTTGTTTCCCCCGTGTCAGAGATACGTCTACATTTTTTTTATTGGATTAAATCATATATGGTACATGCATACACATAACGATTTTCTACTACACCCATTGAACACTTAAGCACTTAAACACCAGAATATATATAAACACGTATTCAAATAGACAAAAAATATTCTATTATGGATTTCCCCCATTTTTTAATAAAGTTTTCCTGTTTTTCGTTGTCTTCGGAATTATAGTACTCTAAACGAAATTAACTCTTGATTTCTCGTATGCAACTGGTCAATATAATTCTTTTGCCAGTACATCTGGCCACAAATATACATTTCTTGGCTATTAATAGAATTATATTCAGGAGATCTTAATTGTTTGCGTAAAAAAAACTAACATTATGTCTTTTGCGGAAAACAGAGTTATGTCATTAATTACTGTTCTGGTCTATGTGTTATTATTGACAAGACAAAGGCAGTAACTATTGGTATATCGAGACCCACTGACAAATTTCGTTGCCCTGATTGGCCCTCGGAATGGGTCAGTGAATTTACCCTACTTGGAATTAAATCGACTATTGATTTAACAATGATTGTTTCTTTAAATTACGATCAGAAACTGACGGATTTTGAAAACATTTTAAAAGCATATGGTAAACGTAAACTGTCTCTGGGAGGCAGAGCGACTGTTGTGAGATCCATTGCTCTACCAAAGTTAATCCACGTTATGTCTTCCTTACCATTACCTGATAAGGTCTACAATGATAACACAACAAATGTATACGAAAGTTTATATGGAACAATAAGAAGCCAAAGTTATCTTTGAATAGGCTACCTCAAACGGTCGATCGAGGTGGCCTTAATCTTACTCATATAGAATCCTTCTTGTTCGCTCTTAAAATATCATGGATTAACATATTGGTAAAATGTACTGGGTCTTGGCAACAGACAAAAACCTATGTTGGGAGTTAGACTTAATGTCGCTAAAAGGATTCACACAAATTAAAAATTTGCGCTGATGTGTTTAGATCATGGTTGAGATACAGACAATCACAAGATGAATTATTTAATGTCCTTAGGCAACCGTTATGGAACTCGTACTTTATGAAGAATGATAATTTACTTTGTAGAACGACAGAATTGTTGAGGAAAGGTATTAGGTGGGTGAACGACCTAGTAAATAGCAATGGTGAACTGCTTTGGTTTGACTAGTTTCTAGAAACATTTGGCAATGTTCTCAATTTCGCGGATTACTATACTTTAGTATTTTCAATCCCCCCAAAATGGGCGAAGATGTATCGCCAGGAAGGACTGAGATTAGACCGGGTTACTTGTCTGCATTTAGAAGAATTATTATCGGTTAAGAAAGTATGCAACTCTGTATATAGAAAGTTGGTTATTAGTCTGCAATCTAGTTTGATTAACGAGCATAAGTGGACCGATATACTCATGGTAATGTTAATGACATAACTTTTTAATCATGCTTTTCTGTTTTTCATTTTCTTTGGAGTTATGGTATTCTAAAACAACGATACTAAAACTGGTACGAGGGTCAAGGTCGACATGTATGCTGTAGTCTTGGTGGGTTTACATTAGACTGTGTGGAGCTTTGTGCTCATGCTGTTCAGTTACAGATGCTTTGAGCGTCAGATAAAACTGGCATTGAAGACTATGGACACCAGTTTACCTGCACCCAGTAGCTGTTTCATTCCGGAAATAAAAACCTTGTATCTCCATTTTCATATCTGCATCCGGGGGGAGGGGGGGGGGGGTACTTAATAGATTGCTGGGTTTGGGGTGGGGGCTCGGCAGTAACGCCCCCCCCCCTTTTCATCGCCCAAAACCTCACACGAAATGAATGAACGCACACTTTCAGAGCACACTCCCCCCCCCCAACCCCCCCGGGTCGCAAGTTTTTAAATATCCGCTCTATAGAGGAGTATCTTTTTCATCCCATATATATGCGCTCTCTCAGGCATCAAGGCATGGCGGATCCCATCCACCAGATTTGTATAATAACTCTTTCTTGCAGTTGAAAACTCTTATAGGGCCTACTTTTTTTCTTATGGGACCCTTCCAGGGGGGTTGGCGGGGGGGGGGGGGGAGCGCAAGGGGGTATTGCCGTTAGTCGGGAGCAAGGGGGTAGTGCCGTTAGTCGGGAACAAGCTTTCCATTTCAACGTGACTTGGGAATGAGCAAACTAATTCTTCGTGAGCTGGGAATGAAATATTAGCCCACCGTCGTGACCAATGATTTTAATTAATAGTGAACTGAGAATTTTAATACTAAACAACCGTGAATTGGGAAAGCGCAAATTTGTATGATGCATCCGCCATTCCTTTGTATGTGGTGAGTTCTCCATTTAAGTCGTCATGACTTGGGAATAAAGAAATTTATTCTTCGTGATTTGGGAACACGACCCCCCCCCCCCCCTGCGCCCCCCTCCCCTTCCAATCTCTGACATCAAAGGTAACCACTTTGTTCGTGGTTTTGATGTCGGAACTAAATGTTTACGCCACTCCGCCGTTTTTTTTGTTTAGATTTTGTCTATAATCGGTTTTAGGTAGCGAATAATACACTTCACAATTACATTTGAGCTGATTTACGAACAACATGGGACTTTAAAATTGTCAAGCATACAAGACCTAACTTTCTGCCATCTTAATTTGGTCTTCGCGCATGCGCTTTGCGACCCATATCTGGCGAAAAATGAGAACCGGTTCCGAAGTTCTGGAACTGGTGCATGTGTCAAATCGAACGCGCAGAACTGACTGCTCTAGTTCTAGAACCAGATATGGCGCTCAATGGAACGCACCCTGACAGTCACCCATGAGACAACCGCATTCTGGTTTATCAACTGTCTATTCGCTCATAAATTACATAAATCTACTCGAATGGTTCTAATTCTGATATGCACAGAACTTCAGTGGTTATTTGTCCATCCAAGGACAGCTTTAGCCGATTTTGTGTGTGAAACGAGTGAAGACAAACAACCGGAAGGTAGGCAGCAGGTACAGGCCGTTGACGCTAGGCACTGACGTAGTGCATAAGTTTCCCTGTCTCGTGGGGTCTCGATAAGATACCGTAGTGACTGTACAGCCCTATGCCTTGAGATATCGACTAATTCATCAAGATATGCAGAATAGCCATGGTGACTCAAAGGTTAAGGTCACAGGATTTTCTTTTAGCCCACAGAGCGCTATGTAGCCTCGATACGCTGATTAACGAATGGGCGACCTTTCGGGTCTACAACTGGTAGAGGGTGGCGATGGGTCTTAACATGGTCGAATAGGGTATGTAAGTGACGTCACAGACAGCGCGCGCTCACCTCTAGAAACAACCATTCTGGGTACAACGCGTCAGCGGGTCCCTATACTTTACTATGGGCCTCGAACTAGACTCACTGATGTTTGAGATATGAATGCAATGTTAGATTTGAAAACCATATGGAATAAAGGTTTGGGGGTGTACCTTCATACTCGTACTAGTTTTAAATCGCAAGACGCTGGTTTTCTGTGCGTTTCACGCCATTACAAAGAGCTCCCTATGCTTTGTATATGGGGCGGTGAAGCGTCATGTACCCAAAACCGGATTCGCTGGAGGTGAACGCGCGCTGTCTGTGATGTCACTTACAGACCCTATTAGTCCCAAAACCGCGATTTCGTCTTTCTTGTCAAGCTTGACAACCTCGTATATCTGTGTCGCAGCCATAACACCGTCCCGTTTACACCCGTGGTTGGGAGCATCGATCTATTTCTAATTGCCAACTCGCTTGCATGCGCTATCACAGCGGCAAATCCAAACCTAAATATGGATTGTCTGCTCAGAAAGAGTTATCAACCACTCTCAGATGATATCACCTGAAAGGCAAAAATAACACTGATTAGTTTCTTATCCCGATATTGGATACAATAAAAGATGAAGTGCCCAAGGAACACTCAAAATTTCAACTTGATTTCGGGACAGTACGCGTCAGTGGTAAACGTGAGTACAGTGTTATCGCATACCATTTTATATACTAATAAATACTACTGACTAAAATATGTAAATAATGCACTGTAATATAGCTCTATTAGGTAGCACCTAAGCTGTGCAAACACACATTTCTCTTATGATGCATTATTTTACTCCATGGGGCATAACTATTTCTCTTCAGTCCATTACTGAATTCGGTAGACCGGAAGTGCCAAGTCGTTAACATATAATACACGATGCTCGCTAAATGAAACAATATTCGAAGATGTAATAAAACTAGAGTTCCATAGTGGATATTCAGGTATGGTTTGCTTTGATAATACCAGTTCATGTCTATCCCATGATTAAAAAACTTCTTTCCAAAAAGTTGTTGCCATTTCCCATCACCTTCGATTACTCGCTTTATCCAGCTGATTAACTTCACGCCACCAAATTCCATATCTTGAGCGAATCTAAAAGAAATTTTACATTTGTTGCTATAGATAACAAAATTGAAGATGTCTTGTAATTTCGTTATAACTGCGCTCGAAGGGAACGGAAGCACAGATAATATATATACCAATTTTGATATCAAAATTATTTGACAATTGTAACTTTCCCGTGTAACGACAATTTTATTTTGACGTTTTGTTTTCTTTGTTAGACAGTCGTGCTATTTCTTCCAGTTTTCTATCATAATTCTTAAAATGCATGCCATTCATATGGGTGGAAAACAGATCGCTAACAATTTGAATTCTGAACTAAAGACGCCTCTGTATATACTTTGAATTTGGGCTTCTTTCCCAGCCGAACAGCTTTGGCTATAGATAGGTTCATTCTTAATTCTCAACACCTTTCAAGTTATGCAGGGGCCGGCGCGACAGCTCAGTGGGCTAGAGCGCTCGCATTGAGTGCTCTGGTCACCTGAGAGCCTAACGGCACGTGGGTCCGTGGTTCGAGCCCTGCTGTGGCCATGTCTGTGTGGTCGCATGATAAAGATCCCATGTCTTTTTTTTCGTAAAGAGTAGGGGGTTACCCCCGGGGACATGGGTCCACTCTCCCTTCCTTCTCCTATTGACGCGATATGACCAAAAGTGGTTAAAGCGTCCTGAATAATCAACCAACCATCAAAGTTATGCTTTGGTTTTAATCCTGAACGTCTTTCAAAATTATGCTTTGGTTTTAGATAGGTTCAATCTTAATCCGGAACGTCTTGCAGGGTTACAAAATAGTGTAAGTGCTGATCTTTAACTTTTTTTTCTACCGTCAATTTTTTTAAATTTTGTTTTAAAATATTATTCTATTTTCCATTGGCTCTTCTTACACAGAATGGATGAGTACAAGCTAAATCGACAAACGTAACAGTATAAATAGTAAAACGAATGTTGAACATTATACAACAGAGATGGTCATATAACATGAGCTTATAAACACTTAGTTAGCGGCGGAAGTCATTTAGGAATTGACACAACCAAGCCAAAATTATTCAACTGTATGAACTTTTTCATCTTGTAATTAACTATATTGGAATTTTTTTTGTCCATTTACAGAAATATAAATATTCCTTTGCTATTAACAATTTCAAGTCAATAATGCGATCTTCACCTCCGAAGGGTAGTAATTTTGCGTTACGAATCCGACGTTTTTGAAACGTTTCTTCAATCCAGTTTAATACGATTTTAATATAAGTGCCCAGAACCCTTTAACCGCTTCACATTCAAAATATACATGTAATGCTGTGTCGATTTCTTCACAATAAAAGTCACATAAGTCGTTATCTCGTAATCCCCAAGCATATAATTTTTCATTAGTTGCTAAAATGCGATGTAAAAATCTATATTGGAACTTTTTCACATTTCTGGTAATACGGTACAACCTTGAAAAAGCACAATAAAATGTTTCTTCCGTTAAATTACCATTTAAATCAGCTTTCCATCCTTTGAAAGGTATACTTGGTTTTGTGGCAATCGTTTCAATCAGACCGGTGTAGACAAATGTACACGCTTTTGCGTTATCTAAATATAGAGCGAATAGTGTTTTTTTTTCAGAACGGCTTTCCATCGAGATGATAAACTTGCTATGATGCCATAATAATGCAGCACATTCAGTTTTGAGTCAAATTTGTTACATATACAATTCCTGATATAATCTACGATTCGTAACATAATACTTGTTTGCCAGCTCTGATATGAGACTTGAACCAAATTATTTCTTCCCCCGAATTTTTAATCTCGGTTGTGCTCGCGAAAATGAAATTGACGCCACGCTAATATAACTTGTCTCACAAATACCAACTTAATTGGTCTATAAAGCGGTAGGGAAATAAAAAAAATTTCAGATAATCTATAGTCTATATGAATAAAATGCTTCAGCCATGTTGTCTCTAAGGCTTTGTTACTATGCAATATTCTTACTATTATATAATACATTTCGCTTTATTTTATCTGGCTTTCCATCCCGTATATACTTAAATATTTCTAATTGAATTTTAGCCATAGCTGATCGTTCTTGTGTGGGTTATACCGATATGAGATACACCAGCTGTGCCACCGCGAACGTCTGTATAATAATTTCATTTCCAAACATTTTTAACCTTCGACATCGCCACACTTTTAAAATAGAAGCCATTTTCTTATAAATACATTCATAATTTTCTCGTGTAGTGCGGTTTATATCAGTATATATCTTAACACCAAGGGTCATCACATTACTGGTAACCCATTGTATTTTGAAGTGGTGTGGCAGAGAAATGAAGTTGGAAGTCCCTATTGGTAAAATAACTGTCTGATCAGAATTGACTTTAAGTCCTGAAAGTTCATGAAACGTTATCAAGCACTATGAGACATTTTTTAAGTAAATCAATATCAAACAGAAGTCTTCCGCATAAAGAATAATCCTAAATTCTCTATTTTCCCACGTGATGCATCTGACATCTGGATTTTGTCTAATATTAATTGCAAATATTTCTGCCTATAAAATAAATAAATAAGTTGAAAAGCTTGTCGCAATGCCCTTGGTAGTTCAAACCTACTTGTCGTCCAGCCATTGTTTATAACGCTGCTGTTTATTCTATTGTAAAACAACTTTATCCATCGCGAAGTAGAGCTTCCAAAATTAAAATAATCTAAACACTGATACAGATATTTTCATTTCAACCGGTCAAATGCCTTTTCGAAATCGATAGAGAGATAAAGGGCCTCCATGTCTTTTTCTTGAACCTTTTCAATGATACTTAAAAGTTTAAAAGTATTTTCACCCATGTCCCGTCCTATAATGAAACCCCTCTGATCTTCGTGTATCACCTTAGGCAGTTTTGACTTAATTCTGTTTGCAATAGCCTTAGTCATAGTCTATAATCTACATTAACGAGGGAAATTGGTCTCCAAATCTTCAGATAGACTGTGTCCTTTCCCTGTTTCGGTACAAGAGATATCAGGCCTTGTCTCTGACTGATAGAAAGTATCTGATTTTCATACAGACAAAGCGGAGTGTTCTGTTGGAAAGAAATCCATGTAATTCTGTAAGTCTGAATAGAAGGCGGTTTAGTTCATTAAGGACATCACTCTGGTCTTGAATAACCTGACTGTCGGTTAGCGTTAGTCTGTTACTAACTTTCCTATTATAATTGAGTTTTTATTATTTGATTATCTAATCACTGTATTATGTATAGTTTCCTTCAACATGGCAACCTATTCGTTGCTTTTCAAAAGTGAGCAATTGAACCAGTAACCCTTTCCCCTCGCTGATAGCGCTGTACACAGCCTCATCGTTATTGCCGAGTGATCTGATAGGAATCGAGGTAAAATAGATGATTTTTGTGTCGTGTTTATCAAATTAGAAGTAACAGAAAAAAAGTGTAGTCTGGTAAAACTGAAGTTGGATATTTTGTATAATAGGTAAATTACGTTTTATCTTCATTCGTTGGCCTCCATAAAACTCCGAACTGCTCTACTTTTAGTATTTGAATGATCTGCGAGCCCCACCCCCCCCTTTTTGTCTAGGTTCTTGTTAAGTATGCAATTAAAATCTCCGCCCATAACTTTGTGGTCTGGTACAAATCCATTTCGGAAGAATTCCGGGTTGTCTTCATTTGGGTCGTAAAAGTTTACCACTTTCCTTCGCATTTCGTTGATTGTTACATCTAATATTAAATATCTGCCCCTGGGATTGGCGATGGACCCATGTACTTCCTGGTTGAGTTGTTGAGCGAACAGAATACAGACTCCCCTTGCATTACTTTCACATGTGGGCGAAATATCGCCTTCCCATTGCTTTAACAACCTTTGTTCACCCTCTGTATGTTTCTTGTAACATGATCACATCAGCTTTCTTTTCCTCCCGGAACCAATAAAAAAATCTTTTCAGATTATTTTGTATTCCGCGAGCGTTTAATGATTATAGTTATGGCTTCAATGACACCCATTTGCACCTGTAATTATTGAGAAAAGAAATCAGAGAGAAAAACAGTATCTATAACACAGCCGCGAGAGTATTTGATGCATAGGTCTGGCCTCATCTCCCTTTGGAAAAGGTGTTTCTTCATCTTATCTCTTGACAGCAACGAGCTTTGACTTTCGCCATAAATCGTGTGCAAGGCATTACAATCACCGATAAGGCTTATCGGCATGTCACTCGGCAAGCGAAATATAAAATGTAAAGTCATGTGTCGGGCAGATCCTTATAGCAACCGAGGCGATAACTATTTTAATCCAGATTGTTGATAACCTACTCCTTCCCCACCCCCCTCTACATCCGCCCGGACCAATATTGGTTTAAGAAGATATATAAGAGAGACATCCTTGGAGCAGGATATTCAACAATTGGACCAAGGGGCGGTTCCAGGCGAATCATTATTACAAATTAAGCGAAATGAGACCATAAGGTTGGAGAGATATAAATTCAGAATGTTGAGTGAACGGGCTAAACTTTACAAAGAAGGTGAAGAGCCTACTCGTTTCTTCCTGAACCTGGAGTAATTATGTTAAAAGGGTAATAACTAAATTAGAAGTAAATGGAGCACTAACCACCGATGCAGAGCACATTCTTGAATAGCAAATGAAATATTATAAAACGCTAAATTCGGCTGGTTCAACTGATCAGATGTATGCAGAAAACTTTTTACAAGCGCATAATTCTGCGAAGGGAGATTAGCCCGGGAGAATAGTTAAAGAACTAGGAGAGTCCAATGCTATTACTTAATAAGGGTTATACAATTATATCAGGAGTGATAGCTTCCAGATGAAAGGGGGTCTTATCAGATATAATTAGTCAAAAGGGATTTCTGAAAGGTCCATTTATTGGAGAAGACACAAGAATAGTCTATGACATTATGTTATTAAAATTGTTTTTTTTACTATTGATTGATTATGAAAAGGCGTTTGAGTCCATTGATTTGTGTTATTTACAAAAAGTCTTGCGAGCGTATAACTTTTGTGAACCATTTATATCATTTGTAGAGTTATGTTACAAGGATTCGTGTAGTGGTGCCAAAACTAATGGCTTATTCCCAGAGTTTTTTATTGTTAGCAGAGGATGTCGACAGGTTATTCCAAACTGCACTAGATGTAAGGGCATCGAAATAAAAATATTATATATACAATTGGTCTATATGATGATATCTTTTTGCTACTAGATGAGAAGGAAAAAAGCCTCTGATCAGCCCAACATTATGATAACTTTGAAAGATGTTTGAAAGATTTATTCTAGACAAAACAAAAGCTGTTTGGCTTGGAAAAAAGCCGCGCTTTAAAATAGGCACAGACATACCAATAGAGTGGGTTACTGAATTTGTAATTGTTGTTAGTTGTATATGTAAACACAATAACAATGCTGGGAGTTGGATACAGCGTCGCTTAAAGCAACAGCAAATAGCATTGGTAACCTTTTTGGGAAGGAAGTATTCCAGGCGTGGTACAGATATAAGCGTCCTTTTTTCAAACAGTCAAAACTGCACTTTCCACTCAATTTACTCAACATCTAACATTGTTACGCGAAAATATGAATTCAAACGTAGGGGTTTGATATATGTTACAGATGTATTCCATGTTAATGGTACAGTTTTGACGATGTATGCAGTTCCTTGATTATGAAACGTTAAAAATAAGCGTTCCAATTTCACATGCCGAAGGAAGATCCGACATTACTCGAGGTTGCGAATGCCTTGGAGACTTTTTAAAACAAAGAAAGGGTCTACAAAAAGTTTGTCCCAACATTGTCTTTTAACTCAAATAACGAGAAAGTGTGGAAAGAGGAATTTATCTTTGATATGGTTCGAAGAAAATTATATTTATTACCCGATCAGTGTACTGTAGAAAGAAGCTTTCAATATCGGATATTAACTGGAACGCTTCTAAGATAAGATAAGATCAAGTTTTATTTAACGTCGGTATATAAAAGTCAACAGTAAACATTAGCACAAGTGCTATTGACCGACAATGATAAAATGACATGAGTTGATGTGATAATATACATATGATAATGAAAAAATAACAACCATTATATCATCTATTTAAACCTTACCCATTAGCTATGTTGCATAATGTGCACGAATTACAGTGAAAACATCCGAGGTTAACTGCATTGTTTTGAATTCCTTAGCAGATTTCATTAACTTTATCACAATAGAAAAGGTGCCAGCGTACGGAAATAGCAGCAATAAAACTATGTTAATAAGCATTGTAAGACGAACTGAAAAATGATGGTAATGGTACGTGTGCTCTGCGCTATATTTATGGAAAATTGAAAATGCCCAAAAAATTGGCCTCTTATAGAGATCCCATCTCAAGTGATTTGTAGTGCTATGTACATTTTATTTATTTATTTATCAGCAGTTATTTAAATGTACATGTACTGAAATGTCTATGACAAAAAAAGATTTGATTAAAAAACATGAAAACATCTTCCACAAAATAATTTTTTTTAGTAAAAGGTAGGCGAGTTGTAGGTGAGATTCAGTGAAAAAGTAGTTCGCCCTCCCATTTAAGAACAAGTGTCCCTTAGGAAGGTATCTTGCCACAGCTGAAGATACCATATTATTATGTTCCAGAAAAATGTAAAACCTATTTTTATATTTCTCAACAAAAAAGACTTCTCAGAAGTCTCATCGGCGTGACTCCAGTCCAAGGAACTTCTGCCGAAAAAGCAACGTCAATCTGGAATATCAAATTCACCCAGAAACAGAAAATTTAAATCACACTTTAATTTGTTGTTGTTCATTCTAGGGATCAGCATGACCCGGCTAACTCAAAAAGTGACGTCACTGCTAGGAATTGTGGGACAACTCAAGCAAGTGCGCCATTTAGTGGGATCGGCAACCTTTACGGTAAGTACTGTTTGATCTGGTCATATTATACCATTATTAAAGGTATTATTTTAACAAAACGATGAGCGGGGCGGCGGCACAATTGTGGCGGGAAGTTTAACTTAAACGTTGTGTAACAGGAACATTTCTGTATCGGATTTTTTTCATCACCCCGAGAAAATGTACGACTGCTCGCATTAATTATCTATAAAAGGAACATGGGTCGCTTGGCTTTAAGATGTCTTGGTGAAGCTTCGTTGTACACATCAACAGCGGTTGTGTCAGTGGCGAGAAGAACGAAACATATTTTCGCGTCATGCATATCTCGCAATATCACCAATTTAAATAAATAATCTTGTTTCGAAATGAAATAATTGCACATTAATAATGCTGCGAAAGCTTGGTGCCCGTGAATTAACCAACCATTAAACATGTACAATGTGTGGTTAACAGTCAGAGAGGGGGTAGGGGGTAATGGTCCAAATTTGTTCTAGTATAGGTCAGTTTCATGCTCAATGCTTTTCACAGATTTGAGGGATTGACCATATCGATGGCCGGAGTGCACGTGTGTTTCTGGGGATGCCGGAATTTCTTTACTATTATTAACTGATTAGTAATGATAACCTTGTCCTTTCCAACGTTCAACAACGTTCAATAATAAGGTGGTAGGTCGAAGAAGAGAGCCCCCCCCCCCTTTCACACAAACATCACCACATGGCGGTCACTCTAATGTAGTGTAATAGCCTTTCCTTTTTTCAGTTTGTTGACCTTGACATTCGCCACGCCAAGGGCATAGAGCTGAAGCCCAAGCCAGACCCGGACAACCTACTGTTCGGCCATCAGTTCACGGACCACATGTTTGAGGTGGAATGGACCAATGATAAAGGGTGGGATAGGCCAAAGATCCTGCCCCTGCACGACTTCATGATCCATCCAGCTGCCAAGGTCTTCCACTATGCCATCGAGGTGGGTCATTGCAGGATCGATAGTCACAGCGGGGTAGGCAGAGACATTTTATTTTTGATATTCGGCCCCAAAGAAAGCCTAGCTTGTACCCGTTATTCCGCCCAACTAGACTGCTGCCATTCAAGCCTGGCTAGCAGATATACGTACCAGTAACATGCCAATACTACTATCAGCCTTGTTGTCCAATATCCACAGTCAAAACATCATTGCTATGAGATATCCACAATGCTAAGACCATTGTCATTAAATACCTATACTAACAACATTATCATTGTTCGTTATCGATAAATAAAGATAAATAAATAATCATTGTCATACGATGCCCACTAATAACATATGTTTGTACCTGTGTGCGCTCCAGGTTTGACGTAATGCCATATCTGTGATAATAAGCAGATGTTCATGCCTAGAGCTAAACAGTTCCACGACAGCATATGATCGTCTCATATTTATCCTCTCAAATAGGGTTGTACAGTCACTAGGGAATTGATTGATCTGACCACGGGACAGGGATAATTATGCTCTACGACAATGCTATAGCATTAATGGCTTGTACGTGCTGCATACCTTGCGGTTATTTGCCTGCACTCGCTTTATACACAAACTCGACTGAAGCTGTCCTTGGATTAACAACTAACCACTGGATTTAATGCGTACATAAAAATTATAACCAGCAGATAAGATTTATGTAATTTGTGCGCGGTTAAACAGTCGATAAACCAGAATGCGGTTGTTTAATGAGTGACTGCCAGTGTCAGGCGAGCTAATCTGTCCTATGGGGCTTTCCCTATCGTATGAGGTAATAATATGTCTGCGCGCGGTATCTATGGTCGCGTACAACGCTCCTTATAGGGCTGTACAGTTCTCGCGGGTTCTATTTAGGTCTTTTGGGGACCAAGAAAGACTATTTTTGTTTGCTTTGGTCCAGGCATTGCTAACTATAAAATCATAATATAGTTAAAGATAAGACATTAATCTCTCCATAATGCATGTGGTCCGTTCGACGAGACTGTTGGAAGCGTTGTATTTTGAGGCAAATCATCGATTTTTACTGCGACAAACTGAGCTCCTTCGTTTTCGCCTGGGCAGTCCATATAAGGAGCGTTGTTACGTAACCAAAGATACCGCGCGCACATGCGAGTCGTGGTGATTACTACGTCAGGCGATATTGAAAACCACGCGCAGCACGCCTGACACTAACAGTCGCTCATGAAACAACCGCATTCTGGTTTATCAACTGTCTAACCGCTCATATATTACATAAATCTACTCGGATGGTTATAATTCTGATATGCACAAAACTTCAGTGGTTAGTTGTGCATCCAAGGACAGCTTTAGCCGAACTTGTGTGTGAAGGGAGTGAAGGCAAACAACCGGCAGGTAGGCAGCACGTACAGGCCGTTGATGCTACGCATTAACGTAGAGCATAAGTATGCCTGTCTCGTAGGATCTCCATAGAATCCCGTAGTGACTGTACAGCCCTATGTGGACCGACCTTTGAGGACAGAAATTTACATGACATGACACTGACATTCGTTAAAATGCAACGCTTCCAACGGTCTGATCGAAAGGACCATATTCATTATGGAGAGATCAAAGTCTTATCCTTTACTAAATTATGATTTTATGATTGTGAATGCCTGGACCTTTCACACCCACTCGATTCTTCACGCCCAAACCGCGCAGCCAGCCGGTTCCCAACACTTAAACGTTGACAACAATGAGTGCGCGTCACGCATTTGTAGCAAGACACCAGCCCGTTGCGCACTTGTTCTAAGAGCAAGTTTACCTAAACCGGAAATAGAACCCGCGAGAACTGTACAGCCATATTGCTTCCCTGCTATTCCCTACTACGTTACTCTATAGTACCTATGTTAGTAATAGTACCCTATTATTATATACAATCTGATTGCGAAAATGACTTAAGACGAAGTTTAGGGCTTGCAAAGTGGACTATTTGGCATGACCATGGGTTGATGGGAGCTGGACGCCGCATGAAATTGATAATTATCACTGCTTTTTAACATCTTACGTTCGTGTTTTCGTGAGATCGATAGTGAGATTATAAACTTCCGCTATTAACTATCTAGGAAATAATTTTCTAATAACGTTGCGTCACGTGACTGACTCGATTCATATGAACTGCGACTTTTGTTCTGATGCATGGCGACAGTTCGAGCATTACGTCACAACTGGAGCGCCTGCACGTGTGTAATGGGGCAAGACCAAATTCGTCGTTTATTTGTACATATATGTCTGTGGTAATGCATTAACCTTCGTGTCTCAACATTGCTACTGGGAGGAGTATTACCAGCCGCTCGTGTCTCGCAGGTGATTGACGGCTTCAAGGCGTACAGAGGTCCCGATAACAGAGTCCGAGTCTTTCGACCCGGTCTCTGCATCGAGCGCATGCGGCAAGGGGCAGAGCGAGCCATGCTTCCGGTCAGTTCACTCATTGACAATCAGTTTTTGGCATTGTAATTAGAGGCGGATACGCAAGAGTTGGGTTTATGGGAGGGGAGGGTGTGTCGTAGGCAGTGTGTGTGGGGGGTGGGGGGTGGTACCAAGAAGAAAATCTCCAGTCTCCATCCCCCTAGAGTTCTTCGAAAATACATCTTCTATATGAGGGCACATTTGTTCATTAACTATTGACATTTGTAGGGCTCCGTACGATTCAATTTAATCGAACTTCGAATTTTTAGGCCGAACGAAAAACGCTAAGAATATGCTTTGTATGCACCTATCTTTTTATATATAGCTGTCATAGCACATACTTAATTATTTACGTTGAAAGATACTGAGCAGAAGTAGTAGTAAAACAATATAAACACTTCATCAGTATAACATTCATTATATAATTTCTTTACCATAAACAGCGCGTATCAAATATTCATATATATAACCGTCAGGATTTTGACGGAGCCGAACTGGTAAAATGCATCAAGAAGTTGCTCGTCATAGATCAGGAGTGGGTGCCCTATTCCAAGATATCATCCCTGTACATCAGACCAACCTTTATTGGCACAGAGGTAAGTGACATTACATACGTCAGCAGCAAGTTTACGAATTAAGATAATCTTACAACAATAATATACGTGAACCATGGTGTGTATTACGGAGTAAGCACAAAAAAAATATATGTTTTTTGAAGTTACGGAATTGAACAACAGTATGTAAGTGTTATTATTGGATTAAGAAAACAAATTAGATGAAGATTATTAAGATAACATTGGGAAGGAAAAGGTCTAGAGTTTCGCCACATATTGGGAGATATTCGTGTCTTGTCACGTTGGTGCCCAATTTCGTAAACAGCATTGCATAGTGCTGCCATCTACTGGCTGAGCCATGCAAGCTCACCCAAGCGTATACGGGTTCAGCAAGCTACTTGTCCGGAGATTGACTTGTTACACAAGGGCTGATTCCCTGTGTATACTTATCTTATGTTGTTTCAGCCCTGTATGGCTCTTCGTTGGAGTGCTGGACCTCCCGTTATGTTATTTCAGCCCAGTATGGCTTTTCTTTGTAGTGTTGGCTCCTCTTTTGAGCGCTAGGATCTCATATGATGTTGTTTCAGCCCAGTATGGCTCCTCTTTTGAGCGCTAGGATCTCATATTATGTTGTTTCAGCCCAGTATGGCTCCTCTTTTGAGCGCTAGGATCTCATATTATGTTGTTTCAGCCCAGTATGGCTCCTCTTTTGAACGCTAAAATCTCACGTTATGTTGTTTCAGCCTAGTATCGGGATGTCCAGGTCCCATCGCGGCATGCTGTACTGCATCGCGGGGCCTGTGGGACCATACTTCGCCAAGGGCATCAAGCCGGTGTCCCTGCTAGCAGACCCCCAATACGTGCGCGCATGGGCAGGGGGCTCCGGGGGCTTCAAGCTGGGCTCGTGAGTCAACAAATATATCTGCACCACTGTCATTTCAGGCGCCTATACTTTATGACTTACCTTGTTGATCAAAAGCGAATTGGTAATTAGGTAATTGTTTCATCCATGGATGTGACCGGTTCGCTCTCTAATAGGCCGATCCAGGCTGTCAATCATTCATTGACGTCACTGTTGCTTTTATCCAATCACTTGGCGAAAAACAGACCTTCCACGCATGTGAGTGTGAGTAGGCCTACTTCTCACTTTTACCTAACCATCAGTTATGAGTCAATTTCATACTCACGATTAACGAAAAACGACTCAGGTTTGGGCGGGGCTTAGCTCGGTGTCTGGAACGGTGTTGTGTCCCAGTGGCTCCATAGCTCACAATTAAAGTCCTTCTTAATGTTTTTACTGATAACAGACATGTTTACATCATATAAACAGCTTTACATATAAGGGCCCCATAGGGGCTTTTTCGACACGGCGACACGGCGATTTTTAAAATCGACAACGCGACATTGGGGTTGTCTTAGAATCGACATGTGACATAAGACTTAGCGACACGCGACATGGAACTTTTTTTAAAATCGACACGCGACATGGACCTTTTCTTAAAATCGACACGCGACATGGGCCTTTTCTTAAAATCGACACGCGACATGGACCTTTTCTTAAAATCGACACGCGACATGGACCTTTTTCTTAAAATCGACACGCCGACATGGCTACCCCCCCTCAGGGGCCCTATATACAGAGCCATGCATGTTTGATGACACAAAAAGGCTGCCAGTTAAATCAGTATAATTTCGCCGTACTAGGTAATCAGACTCATGTAGGGCACGCATCTTTCCATCCAGTAACTACGGCCCCACGATCTACGCACACGTTAAAGCCAACGAGCAGCACGGGTGTCAGCAGAATCTCTGGCTGTACGGATCCGATCACCAGTGCACAGAGATGGCCACCATGAACTTCTTCGTCTTCTGGATCAACGAAAATGGCGGTGAGAGACATATTCGTATTCCTTGAGGCAACTTTTCAGATATATATCAATGTAAGGCGAGGTGTTAATTCTCCGTCTTGGAATTGGTTATTTTAATGTTCACAACGGCAGTCGCTATTCCATTGTTGTCAGCATAGCTCACGTTTGACTCATGCCTAGTATTTACTACAATAATCCATTTCGTGGCTTCCAACATGAAATTCTGACAACGTCATTGGTGAACTTAACATTTGTCCCTTTGCATGAAATGTTCCATAATGGAAAATGTACCTTCGGTAGTTTGCGTGTTTGAAACCATGGGTCCTTAACCGTGAAACGGCCGAAGATTTCGCCCACCTCCATGCTGATGTCCTATGTTACGGCGATATATTCGGTCGTTTAGAATCTACAGACCTAGATCTTAGATACCAAATTAGGCTCAAAATGATTCTTCTTGCGAAGAGAACTAATTCTGTTGTCAACATAGTACCTTAACGCAATATTACTTACATATTTTTTTTATGAATACATGTATTTATTTATCGAATAAAATACGAATTGAATGAATTGCGAATTCGTATACAGATTTTATAAAGACCTATTACATAAATATATGTTCCGCGGCGTTTGTTGGTTCCAGAGCAGGAGTTGATGACTCCGCCTCTGGATAGCGGGATCATCCTTCCCGGAGTCACACGCAGGAGCATCCTGGAGCTCGCCAGGGAGTGGGTGCGTTCCGCAATAAGTACTAACAACATTATAACAAATGGCATGACATAGTCTTAGAGGCTGAAAGTGCCGCTAAACCCCAATCAAATCATTATAACAAAATATATAACAAATAAATATCGTTCATCATGACTTAACACAAAGAAAGCAAATGTAAAAAAAAATTGCCATTTTGAATATCACAGTTGCATATAACATGGGTCTTTCGATATAGAGCCGATTTTACGAACTCATGAAGCCTTGAAAGCTGATTTCCAAAATATATATATATGTCATTAAAAATCACAATTGCGGCCGGGCCACAAATTGCCTTCATTGTAAGCGATTGGATGTATGAGGAGAGGATTCTCTTGTATATCCTTTAACCCGCAAGACCAAATCTACCGTAGAACCGCCGTTACGTGATCATGCGGTGTGTAGTTGTAGGCCGCGGGACTACCGTAGAACCGCCGTTACGTGTTCATGCGGTGTGTAGTTGTAGGCCGCGGGAGTACCGTAGAACCGCCGTTACGTGTTCATGCGGTGTGTAGTTGTAGGCCGCGGGACTACCGTAGAACCGTCGTTACGTGTTCATGCGGTGTGCATGTACAGGACCGAGAATCCTGCTATTTATAGAAACGCCTTAGCACGCACCGGCGGTTCTAGGATATACAGGCGCCCGGCCTCCCGAGGCCTGTAAGCCGCTCCGCATTACAGTGTAACGGCGGCTTAAAGGGTATGAAGTGAACTAATGTTGATAGCATATTAGAAAGTACTACTGAAGAAAAAGCGACAAAATGGTTATCAAATATTGAGGTTAAACGTTTGGACAACAAGATGTAAGTGAGATGTCGAATTTTACTGTTGCCTTACCGCTGGCGTTCATTGTGTGAGAACATATATAGACAGATATCTATAGACTTCCTTTTGCCTTTCAGAATGAATTCAAAGTTGTCGAACGCTCCTTCACAATGAACGATCTGGTTAAAGCCCTAAAAGAAGGAAGGGTAAGTATGCTGAAATATCATTTAGCGTAACACATTTTGCGCATATTATGGCAACGTTGTGCCGAATATAGGCCGCTAGTTCAGACAGTGCGTTAGGTGTTACATGGCTGCACTGTTCTCGTGGATACTGTTCCGGTTTAGTTGCTGTGGATACCAGCCAAAACCATGTGGTCTTATAGTGAGTGTCGCGTTGAAAGTTAGAAGAAAACGTTCATTGAACGATATTAGAACGTCAGCCATAACGCTATCTGCTAGCATTCGCATAACGTTATCTGCTAACTTTCGCCTTATATTCCAAGAACGTGATTTTGCTAGCTGCGTTATTATCAATTCTAATTATGATGCTTCGTATCTTTACTATCATTACACTGTACCTGAATATAATCTTTGTTATCGAATCTACTGTATGGGAGTGGCGTGATTATCTCCCAGTATCGACCACACATTAGATTAGCTATACGTGTGCCGATGTGTGCCTCTCGACAGTTGAAGGAGGCGTTTGGTTCCGGCACGGCTAGCATTGTATGTCCCGTGGATCGGATCGTGTATGAGGGGGAAAGTCTCCACATCCCCACTATGGATGACGGAGCACCGGTCTTCACTCGTTGTATCACCGAGCTCACAGACATTCAAGTGAGTCATGGGTCTATTTATACACTCCTCACGAAAAGATACATATATTCACTATCATGGCCTTAAATTGTTATATTGTTTACTCTCTTCACATTTAAGTGAGTCATGTGTCTATTTATGCACTCCTCACAAAAAGATACATATATTCACTACCATGGCCTTTTTGAAAACATATCCAGTAATGTGTGAATTAATAGTCACATTCTGGATAACATATCCAGTCATATTATTGTGAATGTTGGGCATTTGTGAATTAATGATCACATTTTGGATTCCATATTCAGTGATATTATTGTCAATGTTGGGAATGTGTGAATTAATTATCACATTTTGCATGCCATATCCAGTAACATTATTGTAAATGTTGGGAATGTGTGAATTAATGATCACATTTTGGATAACAAGTAACTTATAGCAATGCTTATGGAACACGTATCGTTACAGTTTGGACGCACGCCCAACGACTGGGCGGAGCTGATAGACGGATAAACAGGCTGACATGGAAGTCACGGTGTATCGACAGATTTGATGTACAACATTTGAGCAGAGCATCGTCCCATTTCTGAAACAATGACAAAAATGTAACAACACGTGGTCTAATAGACGTCACATTGTCATGACAAAGATTTGACACCGCACCACGTGACCACCACCATTGTAACGTCACATCCCCATGGTACAGACAACAACATATAGTGTGCATGAACGCTACAATGATCAATGTATCACCCAAGCAAATAGTCACATGATAACGAGGACACGGAAATAGCGCCGAGGGCGACGAGGTGATGTCAAATATGGGTCATCTTTTTCAGTGCTGGCATAACGAAATCTTGGTCTCATTGATAAAGGCAGAAAATTCCAGGTCCGTGAGTTAAGATCAAGAATATTTGTATTTCAACAATGAACAAATACAGTGGAATGAACTGACAAGAAAAAGCAAGCCTGGACATTGGTTGAGTGGACTGTAAGCCGTAAGCTAGCATGGGAGTCACCTAACGTACATAATTCGCGAGTAATATGTGTCATTTAAATATCGGAATGTATCAACAGATAAACGTTTACGTCAAGGATTGTTGATATGCAACTTGCCCTTGTGACTTGCAGCCAAGACAAAGTTTCGCATAACATGTGTTTTATAGCTCATTGCCCATTATGTAACACAAATACGTATCACTTGTATGTAAATAAAATATGTACCACCTAAGTAACCCCATATTAAAGATGGTCAAGTATTTGAATCGATCACAGAAGGGGAAAAGATCATAACACTTCCGTGCGAACCATGTACCATGGTCCAACGAACACTGGACGCATTTCTTTGGGCCAGGACCGGTATGCCGCCCGGTATCCTCAAGCTCTTCCGGGACCTGCCGGTCGTGCTACGCCGAATGTCAGTGAAGCCTTCACACCGGTCATGTCCGGTTCATTTAGGGGCAATGGAACCAGCCTAGACAGTCACTTTTCAATTAGCCGCCATCTGCTCCCGAATGTTCCGTGCGGTTTCGAATGGGGTACATCGGCATACCGAATAGATGCGCGCATATGGAAGAACTATGTTTTTTTGTAAAAACACGTACATTTCAACTGCCGCATTAGACCAGGACGTAACGTGCATCAAACAAACTTAACGTCCAAAACGTTCCTCGATGGATATCAAACATATAAAACTCACTTTGACCTATTAAAGACAACATATCAAAAGCACTGTCCTATCAAGGATGTGGTAGTTGGTGGCATGCCGTTGTCAACAGTCCGCCGTCACGAGAAAATAAGAACGACAACTGTACGTGGTAACAGATCCCGAGAAAGTGATCAGACTTAGGCATTCAAATAGCACGTCACCTGATGCCTATGTCCGATGACCAATGAGCCATAAATGATAAATTTGAAGTTATTGACCGATGAAATCAGGTAACCATGACTACGCAATAAAGTTATGGAGAGCCACCAATTGGGAGAATGAAAGTATGGAATGCCAATGCTGAATAAAATGAGGATGTTTGTACTTGATAGGAAATCCGGTTACAAGAGCATTGAATATCCAAATCGTATTTTGACCTATCAATGATACCAAAAATATCGGAAGCAATTTGACCAAGGATAGCACAGCTATCAAATGCACTCTGGTCGTTCAAGATCATCGCACATACACAACGCACATGATCTCTATATAGCATCAAATATATAACACGAACGATGTCTTATCAAGGATATCAACACATCCACCTTGAACGTTGATAACAAAAGTTTGCGTCAAGACATGCAGAAAAAGTCGCATAGTAACCGCGAAGATTTTGAATTTGCATTGGCATTGATGCGGCCACAGGCGCAAGTTTCATGGTTGACAGAGATCAAGTTACATTTATTACAGCAACGATTCGAAAATGTTGCCTTTAACCGCAGATCCGTACGACGTTTAATGATAAACATGAACACGGGACGCGCTTTGGAAGATAATATCCCGAAACTACACGTACATTGAAAGACAAAAGGCGCACCGGTCAACCCAAACGTACTTAGTTTGAGGCATAACACATTCTCACAAATGTTCTCCGGGCCTTGCGGTATTATGAAACATCAGAACGTGCTTTAAAATCACTATTGCAACAACATGTAAACATGTGAAGCGGCGTCACCTCCATTCTGAGTTCAGAAGTAGTTACATTCAAGCGCTACTGCTCACTGTGACACCCGTCTAGCTCAGTCGATGGCACATCATATATTTCAATAAATGCAGGTAGATGACTCATCTGTCGTGGAATATGTACCCATAGTACTGGCATCATGTTTGCCAAATTGCATCAAAATCGAAGCAGTTGTTTGGACGCTAGCAAATAATCACACTTTAACATGGCCAAGCCCATTATAAAGCCTCGATACGCCAAATGACTGACGGTGTGCCATTCCAACGTCTTGAAATCGGTCTTAACATAGTCGAATTGATCCCATAACCACAATTTTTGTCTTCCTTCTCAAGCTCTGCTTGTTTAACTGCTGGGCTGTGCGTTCAATGCAATAAGTTGTTCTCTTTTTCGGCATATACTGCATGGTGGCAAGAATCCCTATTTCTCTGAAAAAAATCAGAGGATCAGTGGAGGCGGCCCCACCAGTTTGCTTGTTTACATCAAGCTGTAATGGAGGCTTTAATGTGCACCCCAGTGGGTGTTACATAAGATCACCTTCCATAAGCAGATTAAAGGGGCACATGACGTCCACTGCAATCATTGCACTTTCAGTGGTGATGAAGGGGAATCAGACGTAACATATTGAGAGTATTTTATTATGCAAGAAAAACAGGAAGAAATATTGGCGTTTTACAGGGTTGTACAAGCCCATTCCATGACAAATTCATGATTAGGATGTTTAGAATGACTAGGATTAGTCTGTGACGTGTATACATACACGTCATTGATTAATCTATGTATACCCGGATTAGTCACACTAATGTTAAAAGTTATTTACAGGTGCATGTCCGAAAAACATCTTAGCATTTCTGCAAGATGGCCTCTTTCTCCCCTCATAGCTAGCCGATTTATTCATTATACACAGTACATAGGAACAAAAGTGTCCCTAGGAAAATTAACGTATTTATGCAAGCAAATGGAGTATTATATCATTTCCAAATTTGCAAATTGGAAAAGTGTAATAACCAAGATTGTGACACTAAACCTACAATTTTCAAGACTTTAATTTTAAGCCAATCCTGTGCCCGTGAAGGGTAAATTTGAAAAAAATATCTTTTCTTTAAGCCACTGTTGAGACCATGAAGGTTAAACCTGGCCCACGAGACCACCGCGGGGAAAGCATACCCCAGGTGTAGATGCCAGGGCGCGCACCCATGGACTGATGATCTGCCGCTCAGTCTGCTTACAGAAAGCATACCCCAGGTGTAGACGCCAGGGCGCGCACCCATGGACTGATGATCTGCCGCTCAGTCTGCTTACAGAAAGCATACCCCAGGTGTAGATGCCAGGGCGCGCACCCATGGACTGATGATCTGCCGCTCAGTCTGCTTACAGAAAGCATACCCCAGGTGTAGACGCCAGGGCGCGCACCCATGGACTGATGATCTGCCGCTCAGTCTGCTTACAGAAAGCATACCCCAGGTGTAGACGCCAGGGCGCGCACCCATGGACTGATGATCTGCCGCTCAGTCTGCTTACAGAAAGCATACCCCAGGTGTAGACGCCAGGGCGCGCACCCATGGACTGATGATCTGCCGCTCAGTCTGCTTACAGAAAGCATACCCCAGGTGTAGACGCCAGGGCGCGCACCCATGGACTGATGATCTGCCGCTCAGTCTGCTTACAGAAAGCATACCCCAGGTGTAGACGCCAGGGCGCGCACCCATGGACTGATGATCTGCCGCTCAGTCTGCTTACAGAAAGCATACCCCAGGTGTAGACGCCAGGGCGCGCACCCATGGACTGATGATCTGCCGCTCAGTCTGCTTACAGAAAGCATACCCCAGGTGTAGACGCCAGGGCGCGCACCCATGGACTGATGATCTGCCGCTCAGTCTGCTTACAGAAAGCATACCCCAGGTGTAGACGCCAGGGCGCGCACCCATGGACTGATGATCTGCCGCTCAGTCTGCTTACAGAAAGCATACCCCAGGTGTAGACGCCAGGGCGCGCACCCATGGACTGATGATCTGCCGCTCAGTCTGCTTACAGATTAAGCCTATTGAGCTCTTAAGAGACATTATGAATCTCGAACACAATGATTTAAAGATGATTTTCATCATCTGTTATGTTACAGATGTTCAACGCCACGCAGGAAGGAACGCACTTTGCACGAGGAAAGGGGCATATTAAAGCAGCCTACTTACATGCCATCTTATATTTTTTTGCATTTTAGCTGGTTGGTTACTCAAGGGGCTTTAACCACTTTTGGTCATATCGCGTCAAAGGGAGAAGGGGGGGGGAGAGTGGAGCCATGTCCCCGGGGGTAACCCCCTACTCTTTACGAAGAAAGACATGGGATCTTTATCCTGCGACCACACAGACATGGCCACAGCAGGGCTCGAACCACCGATCCACGTGCCGTTAGGCTCCCAGGTTGCATTTTATCAAGACTAAAATTATGTAAAAATTATGATGCATATGTTTTATATCTCTTTGAGTCTGTAAAACAGCAATTTCAACATAAAACGACGCAGTTTATTTATATCGTGACAGCGAGCCGCGGTCGACATCACACAGAATACCGAACAGCGAACAGGCGCGCAGGGATATAACGCCGGCCACCAACTTCTGCTCCGGTGAACAAAGTCTCTCCGGGCAGCCTCCAGGCTTTCAGGATTTAAAATTCAAGACAGAATATACTTATTTGACAAAAAATGACAGAATATATCATTTTAAGACTCTCAAATGTATTATGCAGAGGAAAGGAGTACCAACCAAGAGTGTCTGACATATCGCGTTACCCCCTGCGTTGTAATGACCATCTCTATCATCCTGTAACCAAGAAAACATATTATAAGAACTCCTTTTTGTGGATCACTGTCCGAACGTGGAACTCCCTAACACGCGATCTAAAGCAATCACCGTCCCTTTCGTCGTTCAAGTCTCTATACAAACAGAGGTACTTTGGCTTGCCAAATGTATTGTATGATATGTTTTCTGGGTATGGGGCGAGAAAACCATAGCAGATTGCGTCTTGGACATAGTGGACTGAACTCGCACAGACATGCTTACGGATTTATAGATTCAGCCATATGTAACATATGTAATGATATTTCTGAAGATTGTGTGCATTTCTTACTGGTATGTCCTGTGTTCAGCATTCACCGTGAAAAAACTATTTAACAATATTCAACCCATAGTCGATGAAAACCTATCTAATATAACGAATTTGACCACGCAACAATTAGCTCGATTATGCAATACCTTAATATTTGGATCCGTCAAATCAACCATCGAAGAAAACATCATAATGTTTAAGGCTGTCCAGACATATATCATAAGCACTGGTAGATTTTGAGTCTTAAATGTTTTAACCAAAAAACAGTTATTAATAAGAGCTCACCCGTCGCTATAATGTATATTTTGGAATTATCTCCATCTCGATCTCGATTACGGTAGCATTCTCCTCTCTTTAGTGATTATTACTTCGTTGTATTCTTCTGTATATGTCAGTGTTTATATGCTCGAGGTAGTTATTTAGATGTGTATGCGCTGTTGATAACCTCGGTAAATAAATGAAGTTTACATAAAAAAAGGTACGAAGTACCAATCCACAGCGGTCGGACAACACGACAGGGGCATCAACAGATGCTATTTGGCGGAACAAGCATCAAACATTCAAGCTATGGTTCCCACTACAGCATAGAATCGTACAAAACAAAATGTAGGATCAACAACCAAAATGAACTAAAAGAATCCCAAGACAATTCATAACAGTAACCTTTATTAACAAGTTACAACTCACTGATTCTAATCACACAATGCACACAATAATTACATTTACAATATAACACCTCACGGCAAGGCGATGTATTGCTCTATGTTGGATATGTTGATTCAAACTACCACCGAAGTCGAAGGTACATCGTTGTATATCAGTAAAACATCAATAAAATACCATTAATACGGGCGCCGGGTTACCCTGGACTCCCCTCGCCATCATACCGGTCTCATAGCCTTGGTCTACATCTAAAGAACATCATCACTCATCTGACATAGAAAACTACATCACCTCTGAACCCCACACTTTGTGAAGATTATACGAAACATACAAGTAAAATTAGTCTTCTGACTGAAGGTTACCAGGAATTAAATTCTTACGTTATTTTTCTCCCACGCGTTTGACACAATGTAACCAAAGCTATATCTGTAGTCGTCAGCGGTGGCTGTAATCACAATTGCTTTTGGTTGTTCTAAAAACCACACAAATTAAGGAGAAATTATTGGGATGTCGGTAAACTTATTCGAGTATCAAATGGAGAGTTTCGGCCACCGCATCAGTGGAATCACCGTCGACAAAACATACGAAATACGCCGGGGCATTAACTAGTCCGAACGTCACCCGTGAGTGTGTTAAAGGTGTTTCGCAAGTATAAAAACAGTACAGGCCTCCTGCGAGAATGCGCAACATAAGATTCAACTCGTTGATAATATTACTGCATATCAAAACGTATACTTTTTGCGTTTCGTTCACATAAGTTCACCTTGAACTTATATCATAAAATTATTTATATCATGCAAAAAATCATGTTATAACTTAAATATGTTTAACAGTGATAATAGTTATTACGGCCAGAAAGCTGCCTGGGCACGAGATTGAACAAGCATTATGAGTAGCTTTTTGAGTTGAGATTCTCACTGCAATATCCAGCGACCAGCCAGCACGCAGTCTCTGCTTCAGCGTGTAACGACAAATGCTTCCTAAAATACTGACACTAACACGGACATATTTGCTGGCAATAAAAGCGACCGTGTCGATCACTATAAATATCCAGTTAAAGTCCCCTAGGAGTATGAAGACAGCTCTGTCGACAATTCTCGCACGTGATACTATCTATGACGTCATAGTTGTCACCGTTACGCATTAATAGAATACCTCGTGAGCAGAAAACCTTGGACCTAGCGGAGAACATACATATAAGTTGTTCGAAAAGTCAAGTTGTTCGCAACACGCCATTATGCTATCAAGACTGAATAAGCTGCCAGACGCATTAATTAAATACCCTGCTAAATAACAGGAACAATATCACAATACACGAGCGGTCTACAATGGTGTCGATGTGTTCTGGACTGGCTGACGATGTACTGGGTGGACGACAAACTTCATGCCACAGCAATGGCGCCGTGTGGTTCCAGTGCCTGCAGCAAGGATCAATCGACTACTTCCACCCAAGAACTGGGCGTGCGTCCAAACTGAAATCAAACAATATCATCGTTTAGATTATCTCTTCTATTCATTTTATCTTAGGTGATACTGAAATGTTTTCTGTCTGTTTATCTTAACTTACGTTTCTCCCGGTATTTTTTTTTTCTCTTCTGTTTATATTAATAAATACTATATTCCTGTTAATTAGGTAGTCCGGGCGACAGCGACACTACGGTCTTAGCCCGGGTCAACCATGCTGCATGTCGTAATGATGTCTATTTTGTATCTGCCATTTACTGTAGTACATGTACACTTAGGAACATACATGAACCCTGGACTTTAGACTTGGACTTGGAACGCGTCGAATTCGAACAGCTGACGCTGACTCTGACACACTCAGAAATGAACCCCGCATACCTGGATGTCCAGCAGTTCGTTGTAGAGTCGGGTGAAGACGGGTCCCCCTTCGCTCATAGTCGGGATCTGCAGAGTCCTATCCTCGTAAATGATCTTCTCCACTGGGCACACAACGCAGGCTGTACCCGCCCCGAACACCTCCTTCACCTGTAACCATGGTAACAACATCAGAACCACGTGCATTAGAGTCCCCCGAGTGACAATATAAATTATTTAGCCCAAGACCAATGTGTGCCAGAACTTAACTTAATGTCTCCTTTTTAAGCGAAACGAAGTTTTTAGTCCATACTTATAGTCGGATTCCTTCTGATTGTTGGAGAGGTAGATCCAGATATAATTTTGTTTTCTTTCAGGGAAAACTAGCGAAGCAGTACATATTTATCAAACGTGATTGAAGATCTCTTTCAAACCAAGCCATATTGTGCTACAATGCCGCAAACAAGAACATTTCTCTACCTGCTATAACTATATCCCGTCAGTGTATATCAGTATGCGACAGAGATCCGAAACCCCTGACGGTGCGCACTTACCCGGCCCTCGTCAAAACCCCTGACGGTGCGCACTTACCCGGCCCTCGTCCAAACCCCTGACGGTGCGCACTTACCCGGCCCTCGTCCAAACCCCTGACGGTGCGCACTTACCCGGCCCTCGTCCAAACCCCTGACGGTGCGCACTTACCCGGCCCTCGTCCAAACCCCTGACGGTGTGCACTTACCCGGCCCTCGTCCAAACCCCTGACGGTGCGCACTTACCCGGCCCTCGTCCAAACCCCTGACGGTGCGCACTTATCCGGCCCTCGTCCAAACCCCTGACGGTGTGCACTTACCCGGCCCTCGTCCAAACCCCTGACGGTGTGCACTTACCCGGCCCTCGTCCAAACCCCTGACGGTGTGCACTTACCCGGCCCTCGTCCAAACCCCTGACGGTGCGCACTTATCCGGCCCTCGTCCAAACCCCTGACGGTGCGCACTTACCCGGCCCTCGTCCAAACCCCTGACGGTGCGCACTTACCCGGCCCTCGTCCAAAGCCCTGACGAGATCCTTCATCGAGAACGGCTTCTCGGATACCTTAAACTCGCCCTGTAATGACACCAACAGGTCATTGACCAATACATATGGTAGAGTATACTAGTTACAACAGTGGCGGTATAGTATGAGCTTAATCAGTTGTTGTGGTTGGTTGGTTGATTATATGAAGGTCACATTGTGTCAGTGCGGCTGACCACGGCTAGAGCCACGTCCCCGGTGCTACCACCTAATCCCCAAACTCAATGTTATATTCAGACATAAGTGGGGAGTCAACCCACAGGACGCGATGTGGAACTGTGCATTAACCCATCCATCCGTGTTGTCCCAGCGTGTGGCGACCGTGGGTCACGTGTCCCAGCGTGTGGCGACCGTGGGTCACGTGTCCCAGCGTGTGGCGACCGTGGGGCACGTGTCCCAGTAAGATGGCGACCGTGGGTCACGTGTCCCAGCGTGTGGCGACCGTGGGTCACGTGTCCCAGCGTGTGGCGACCGTGGGTCACGTGTCCCAGCGTGTGGCGACCGTGGGTCACGTGTCCCAGTAAGATGGCGACCGTCGGTCACGTGTCCCAGCGTGTGGCGACCGTGGGTCACGTGTCCCAGTAAGATGGCGACCGTGGGTCACGTGTCCCAGCGTGTGGCGACCGTGGGTCACGTGTCCCAGTAAGATGGCGACCGTGGGTCACGTGTCCCAGCGTGTGGCGACCGTGGTTCACGTGTCCCAGTAAGATGGCGACCGTCGGTCACGTGTCCCATCAAGATGGCGACCGTCGGTCTCGTGTCCCATCAACATGGCGACCGTCGGTCACGTGTTCCATCAAGATATCGACTGTCGGTCACGTGTTCCAGCAAAGATGACGACCGTCGGTCACGTGTCCCAGCAAAGATGACGACCGTCGGTCAGATGTTTGACTGACCACACAATAGGTCGCGTAATAAAACAAACATACACTGGTATATATCGTCGGTTGTATTTACCCAGCTGTGAGCCAGCTCCAGGAGACTTTTCCTGGTGACTCCGGGCAGGATGAGTCCGGATTCCAGGGGAGGCGTCAGCAGTTCCCTCTCTAGAGACGCCCGGGAATTAAATAGGAATGTCATGGAGTCCAATATCTGATCCAGAAGAAGCTCCTTGCAATAATTTCAGGTCAAACTGCTTCACAGTTTCCAAAGCTATCCTGGTTCCTCAAGTTAATTTTAATACTTTTATTTATTCATACTTCATAATTTATTCATACTTCATAATTTATTCATACTTCATCATTTATTTATACTATTCATTATTTTTTTAAACTTCATTATTTAACCACATATAGTGTTCGTCTCGCTCTTCCACTATCGTCTCCGTATTCAAGGTGCTCATTGGGCACCCCCCCCCCCCCCCCTTTCCATTGATACAAGTTGTATCAGTAGAAAGAGGATTAGTACATTTTAAATTTTAAAATAGTTTAGTTATAAGTAGGTTGTATCTATATATACTATATCACCATATATTAGTGCACATAACGAGGACTTACCGCCGTTGTCGTTGATCCAGAACATGAAGAAGTTCATGGTTCCGACCTCTGTGATCTGGTGGTCTGGACCGTAGAGCCAGAGCACCTGCTGGCAGCCCTTCTGTTGGAGGGCCTCTAGCTGCACCAGGATGGTCGGGGCGTAGTTACTGCAAACACAATCATCCCACTCACAACAATCACGTCAGCTTTCTTGATATTGCTAGATTAATTAACATCGACTGACCGCACATAGTGGAAATGTGCGCAAACAAAGAGATATATTGTATACAAGGTTTCCGGGAAATGAAACAGACCATGTGAATGTATTCACGGTGATATTACGGGGGTGGGGTCAGTCTTAACGAAAATATTACTGCTTATAGCAGGAGGAACAAGAAATGCATTCGAAGTCGTCGCAATTATATATCTATGATTGCAAAGTCGTCCCATTTATATATCTTTCCCTTCAAATAGATAATAACATCGGGAGTGTAGTCCCCAAACTGATTGATTGTCAAGCGACAACGCTTTGTAGCGATGAAGAACTAAATATTACTCATAATGCATAGCACATGCAGTGGCGCCTCACAGTGGAATAGTATGAACCAACATTCGCGAATTCGTCTCTAAGGAAACCCTTAAAGCTGCTCATACAGTAACCCTTAAAGCTGCTGATACAGTAATTACAGTGTAGTACACAAGAACACTTTCCACACACACAAGATGCAACAGACAACGTGGCTTATCAACAAACCCTGTTATTTATTCCACGTCATATTTGTGAACAAAAGGGTCTAAATACATAGAACCCTTTCTCACGCAAAATCTTAAAAGATTATACTCTTCAATGAAAGCACAATGCCGTATTGCTGTTTTTGCGCAAATTATTGCTGTATTATTGACTTCAAAGGTGATAATTTCAGTGAAGGCACAATGCCGTATTGCTGTTTTTGCGCAAATTATTGCTGTATTATTGACTTCAAAGGTGATAATTTCAGTGAAGGCACAATGCTGTATTGCTGTTTTTCCCTAAATTATTGCTGTATTATTCACTTTACATGTTATCATTTCAGTGGAAGCACACTGATATAGCGCAGGTTCAGGGTTAACTCACGATCCCATCTTGAAGGCGCCGGAGCCGCCCTCCCAGGCGCGCACGTGGCGGGGGTCCGCCAGCAGCGACACCGGTTCGAAGCCCGTGCGGTAGTACGGCCCCACGGGTCCCGTTATGACGAACAGCTTGGCGCAGGTCGACCGGGTGATGCCCACGGTGGGCTGCAGGTGCACGTTATGACAGTGTTTATTCAACCAATGCGTTACATCGAATACACGGTAAGAATAAAAAGAAACAAATCGATAATGTGAGACCAAAATATTGCTATACTAAAGCTGGATTTTAAGTGGCATTAGTACAACGTTATTTTGAATCAAGAGATCTCATGATGACATATTGAACATCTGTCAATGCTGGCCACACAGTAATTTTCCATCTGCACATCGAAAGACTTACACATGCATGTTAATAACCTTTAACATGTTAATTCAGTTCATACAGTAATTTTCAATCTACATACCAAAGGATGTATACACAACTATTCTTTGCGTAGTTATCTGATTTTGTATGCGTTATCTTTATTTATATATCGGGGCTAATGGAGATATATATCTTAATTGTGACTTTCCACATAATCGCCCGGCGCCGGCCGCCTCACCTCTGTGCCGATGAAGGAGGGTCTGATGTAGAGGGTGGAGACCGTGGAGTGGGGAACCCAGGCCTCATCGATTGAGATGAGCTTCTTCATGCATTGCATCATCTCGGCCGGGTCGAAGTCCTGAAAACCACACACAGGGCACATGGAGTCATTCACACCAGTATCAATACTGACTGAGTGGATTGGAGGCCCCGATGCTTTAACCATTGATTCTGATATTATTATGCGAAACAACAATTTTTTTGTAAATACACATATTATTATAATTATTATCGTAATCGCAGTAATAGTTACTGTACTTAAAATTACCAATAAATCCTACAACCTGTTGCTATATATGATAAGTCCGTTAACTGGAATTGAAACATTGCTATAAAATATCAAGAATAAGAGTAAAAACACACATTATAATTGTTATAAATAACATGATCATAGCCGTGCCTGCATTATACGTTCCCCTTCGACCCCCGACACGAGGCCGTGTAACAGAGGTGTTAACACGAGGCCGTGTAACAGAGGTGTTAACACGAGGCCGTGTAACAGAGGCGTTAACACGAGGCCGTGTAACAGAGGTGTTAACACGAGGCCGTGCAACAGAGGTGTTAACACGAGGCCGTATAACAGGTGTTAACACGAGGCCGTGTAACAGAGGTGTTAACACGAGGCCGTGTAACATAGGTGTTAACACGAGACCGTGTAACAGAGGTGTTAACACGATGCCGTGTAACAGAGGTGTTAACAAGAGGCCGTGTAACAGGTGTTAACACGAGGCCGTGTAACAGAGGTGTTAACACGATGCCGTGTAACAGAGGTGTTAACAAGAGGCCGTGTAACAGAGGTGTTAACACGAGGCCGTGTAACATAGGTGTTAACACGATGCCGTGTAACAGAGGTGTTAACACGATGCCGTGTAACAGAGGTGTTAACACGATGCCGTGTAACAGAGGTGCTAACACGATGCCGTGTAACAGGTGTTAACACGAGGCCGTGTAACAGAGGTGTTAACACGATGCCGTGTAACAGAGGTGTTAAGAAGAGGCCGTGTAACAGAGGTGTTAACACGATGCCGTGTAACAGAGGTGTTAACACGAGGCCGTGTAACAGAGGTGTTAACACGATGCCGTGTAACAGAGGTGTTAACACGATGCCGTGTAACAGAGGTGTTAACACGATGCCGTGTAACAGAGGTGTTAACACGATGCCGTGTAACAGAGGTGTTAACACGATGCCCGAGGCTTCCGCTACATCTTTGCTGGAGACTACGCGCGATAGGCCGTATGATAATGTATAATAATAATAACTTCAATAAACAATCAATATATCGTTATATATAAACCAAATAAGATATTATATGATAAGGTGTGACAATCACCCTTGGTGGGGTAGCGCAGTACATCGGTACCGGGCGGTCTGACTGGGGCGGGAGGCAGGGGGTGGAGAGGCGAGGGGGGAGTGGGTGTCGCCACCCCGCCCACGTCCACACCACGTCGGACGTCTAATCGACGTGGCACAGAGCGCCACAGACCAGAGTGCCACTAATAACACCTCAGGCTAGAGGCACTGGGAGGCCCTGCAACAGAAATAGCATGCCAGTTTCTGTCGCGGTGAGGCGCCACTGTCCAGAGTGACGCCAAAGCAAAATTGAAAAAGTGGCAGAAATCAAAGATCTTCTCACCGTGCCGCTGGAGGACGCCATGTTACCGGCCGGGTCACCGGCGGTGCGAGTCGCATGAGGGAATGAAACTTGTCCTGGTCTCTTTACACTTTATATGCTTTTTGTTATTCAAAATATATTAAAAATACACTATTTGTATATGAGATTTACTACATCAGGCTGTTAGCAGTGATGGGAGGGGGATTTAAATCTGGTTCGCACCGCAGTAATACGGAGCACCTCACACTACTGTTTGAGAGTGTGTAACATTCTGAATAATTAAGTTCAGATGGTTTCGTGGAAATGACGTGGACGCCTTTTGCGATCTGTTTCAGTGTTAACTCTTTAAGAAATATATTTATACATTTGCGTAAATATCTTGAATTTAAGTGGCACAACACGTCAACAATGCCCACAGTTAGATGACGTAGTATGCAAAAACGTCGCTTTTCCACGCACCTGCCTGTAGTCTTACATAAATGACTCTCATTTTTAGTTCTTAGACACTATAGAAATGTCTTTTTGCAATAACGGCCTCAATAAATTATTTTGGAAGAAAAGCTGCTTGAGCTGCTTGAAGCACTGGGCGCATTGCTTAGGGCCAGGACCGGTAGGCCGCCCGGTGTACGCGAGCTCTTTCGGACCTGCGGGTCGGGATACGCCGAATGTCAAATGAAATGTTCACACTGGTTCATTTAGGGGCAATGGGGATGTCCCGGGCTATTTTGAATGGGGCACATTGGCATACCGAATGGATGCGCGCGCACCCGACACGGGTGAAAGAAGTATCGGGCGGTAAACCGCGGCGTAATGCGCGCATTCGGTCCACTTTGGGGATACATCCGGGTTACCAAAGAAATGCGCCCACTGGTGTCGTTCTGCGTCATGGATCACGGTGTAGGCTGCTAATGCAATTAACGGACAGATGGATGTTACAAGGACACGAATATAAACTACAAGTATATTCATGAATTAAAACATATTAAAACTCCACGATACCAGTTTCAATTCTCAACTTTCAAACTAAATAAAAACGTAAAACACATTGGCACCAAAGGTATGTAGCAACTTAAAAAGTATGTAGCAACACAAACAAGTATGTAGCAACATAAAAAAGTATGTAGCAACACAAACAAGTATGTAGCAACATAAACAATTCCACAGCAACAACACACAAAGCACACCATAATAATATATATAAGAAACAAAAAGCTAAACATCTATATGAAAGATACAGCAGGAGACCAGATTAAAACAAATACAACTTGTCACTTCTAATACAGGAAAGAAGGACTGAAAGTTGTCATTTGGTTTATCAACATCCAGATATAAAGGAGGCGTCATAGTGTGTGGATGGAGTGGGAGGGGGAGGGGTCGCACACATTGTTGTATAAATATGAGATAAATATGAGGAGGTAGACCAGACCTGTGTGGGCGTTCCCTGTCGTAGCATAGTACTTGAATGATGCAATAATTCGTTGGTTGGTTTGACAATGACATTCAACCAAATGACAAGTCTTGTCGCGCCAATGGGGAGGACCAATCGTACGGAGGAGCCATGTCCCGGGGACAATGCCTACTCCTTTCGAAGGACACCCTACACGAACGTAGATATTCGCACAGCTGGAGGTGAACACCTGAACTCAGGGACGATGGCTGGCCTGGCAGAGCTCACTATCCTAGCGTGCTAACCACCAGACAATTCGGGTGATCCCTCGCCACTGAATGAATACACCTTCCTCTTGATGCTTATAGCGGGAGTACCACATGAAGAGGTCATACCAATGTGTACAGCCGCATTTAATTCGAAAGCAGTCTGTCAAAGGCTGGAATTACTTCAAATACGTATTTAGCGAAAAGTAAAACCCAAATAATCAAAATGTAACATCTAGGAAGGACCCCAACCCATCTACACACACACACACACACACACACACGCGCACGCACGTATATAGAGGAGGAATATGTCTGCATGCTAGATGCGAGACACGGACGGTGGCTCCACCTAGCGGTGGCGGGGGGAGACTTACGGGCAGGACGATGCGGGCTGCCGTCCGGCGTAAACGGTCCATGTTCATGTCCGGCCTGAAGAGTCGAACCTTACCGTCGTCCCCACGGTAGGCCTTGAGCCCCTCAAACAGCTACACGGCCACCCACACAACACATCAGGTGGGGGGTACAGCATGGCGGTGGGTGGGGGTATGAATGCCGAGAGGTGGGGGCGGGTTAGGGGTTACAAAATGGCGGTGGGTGAGGGACCAAGCGAGTAGTCGGGCGGCGCGGCAAATAAAACCGGGTAAAGAGAAACACATAAGTTGTCGTTAGTGTGATGTTCCATCAAATGTGATTAATGGGTAGTGGTTTGTTGGTATTTAGCATGGAGGTTGGATCCAGCATTCTGTGAGTGATGTTACACATGTGTGACGCAAAATAAGCCACGTGATTACCTAATTTCCCAACATCACTAGTTACCATCAGATCAGTCGCTGATATAGAAGGATAAACCCATTCAATTTACAAATGAATCAAACATTTATTTAAACATGAATAATATACAACAAAATTTAAAGGCATTTCTGAAACGAGAAATGATTAAATTTACAAAAGCATATCAATAAAATAATACCACCAAATTTAATAGTGAAAACAAAGTATTTATTATTATATGATTATAATACAACTATAATTAATTTTATAACAATATATTAAGCCAGATCCAGAAGACGCCATTCATTGGTGGGCGCCTGTGCCCTTGTACTTACCTCGATGGCGTAGTGGAAGACTTTGGAAGCGGGGTGCATGTCAAAGTTGTGGAAGGGGGAGATGGTGGGTCGCCCCCACCCCCCCTCCAGCGACCAGTCAGCCTCAAACATGTGGTCCGAGAATTGGTGACCAAACACCAACTTATCGGGGTCCGGTTTGGCTTTTAGTTGGTCTCCCTTCGCCAACGTGATGTCAAGCTCCGAGAACTGAAGATCCAAGCGGAGAAACGACATAATTACCCGTGAGTCTCTATGGGAAGGTATTTATATTTTCACTTGTCTATTATTGTTTTAGAGGAAATTGGCGTTATCATCTTTATTCATAAGATTTAATGTTATGATACATGCCGGTATACATAAATATTCATAAATATACAACACACACGTATACAGCCAGTATGTATAATAAAGAGACTGAGAATTACTACAATGATATTATATAGAGTTCAGTACTTTTTCTGGAAAAAATCTATGAGGAGTTATGCTGCCGAACCAAACTTGCGCAGATCAAGGAAAATGAAATACTGATGTTTTATATCTCGCTTTTGCGCACTTGAAGGCTGGGTTCAGCTTTATGTTGAGAGACAACGTGTGAATGAGACAGATACGACAAGCAAACTATTTGACAGGACGTATATCACAGTCCCAATGATACCCCTCCATCAATGTCCATGACAAAGTACGAAATCACTTTCTTCAAAACACATGAAACATCATCCGAATGTGAAATATAGAAACATAAAATATCCCCAAAGTGTGAGCAACATCCGTCTAAAACTGATCACTTTTGTTAAACGAATCCTGTTAGCAACGTCACATCTCTATTTGTCAGTAACTCTAATATATTCTACAAACGTAACTTCACAAAAATACAGATAGGCATACGTAATTCCCAAAACAGGATATCGAAAAAAAATGTTCTCTGATCTTGCAATGCCGAGCGACACAACAGCAGGTTGTAGGTTAGTGACAGGGCGCGCCCGGGCAACTCGTCCAAAGGCCCAATACCTAAAGGCCCGGCACTCATTACAGCAGCGGACAAATAAACCCATTTCGTGTTCCACAAGCAGGCTAAATTCCTCCAATAATGTACGCAACACGAAGCTGTCCCACGCCGTCACGACTTAAATGAAGGAATGAATGCAGAATTTAATTAATGACTGAATAAAGAAATTAACGACTGAATGGGTGAATCGTGCCGCTACACGGCAAGCAAACCGAGGCAAACCGAGGCAAACGGGGAGTCGTGTGTTATTGAATTCGGGTTTGAGATTGAAGCTGAGCAGGACGTACGATTCCCTTCGTTTGTGACAATAAGCGGCGAGCATTAGTCGTGTCCCTTATACAGCCAGGGGGGCCGGGAGGTGGGGTGGGGGTGGTGTCCCTTATACAGCCAGGGGGCCGAGAGGTGGGGTGGGGGTGGCCGGGGGAGTAGGCGAGGTAAGGAGGGGAGGGGGGCATGGGGTGGCGGGGGGATTAATTAAACAGGGTCGACCAAAGGTTTGTTGGGAGACATTTACTCGGACGCCTGTAATGGTGAGAAATGTGGTGCAGGAGTTACCTTCATTTGGCAGTTGAAAGCCACGGCCTAATCTCCGGAAATAAAGGCCTGCAGTCCTATGTTCAATTGTCGGCCGTGGGGGTTTTTCATTCCGGGAATGGGGGTGGCGGGAGGGGGGAGGGAGGAGGGAGGGGGCAGCGGGTGGTTAGAGGGTGATATGGCGGCCCATGGTCGCGATGGCCTGGGGGTAAAAGAGGGGGCGACCTGGGGGTCACAAAAGGCGGGGTGCCCTGCCGATGACGTGGGGAGAAGACGAATGACCGGCCTGAAGATGGGACTGACTGGGCAGGCGACAGGACGATGGAGGTGGGAGGGGGGGGGGGGGGAGGGGATAGGGGTAGATTGGGAGGAGAGCAAGGATAAAAGGGTGGTGGTGGGAGGAGGGTGGAGGTGATGGCAGTGGTAGGAGGAGAGTGGTGGTGGTAGTGGCGGAGATGGGGGGGGTGATGCAATCAGAGAAGGAGAAGGGCGCTGAGTAGGGGGAGGGTGGAGGGGGGGCGGTGGAACCGGTCGCACGGGCAAAAGGTAAGCTGTCCCCTCCCATACATGAATGACATTTCTCGCCGATAGAGGGCGACACGACCTCAGTCAGGACTCCTTGGTGATCGCGACGGCCGCATGGGGGCGCTGGCGACAAAACAAAACATGGCGGACACGACACGAGGTACCGCTCCACGAGGAAGCTGATGGGAGGAGTGGCATATAGGATGACTGGTAAAGGGGAAAGGGGCGGAGGGGGGGGGGGGCGGTGTATGGGAGACAAGTCGTTGATCGGTGTTAACTCAAGCACCGCCGAAGTCGGTCCACCCGCCAGGAGGCGCTGATCGATGTGACGTCATTACAGAACTATCACGACGCAGCGACAGAGGGACGGCCGACGACTGCCAGTGTTGGGGGGAGGGGAGGAGGCGGACGGGCGGCTCTCCAGCCCGCCCCCCACTCCCACTCCCACCTCCCTATTTACTCCATTCTCTTAAATGGCGGTCGCCGCCTAAAGGACGCAACAGGGCTGGGAAATAAATCACTTGAGGAATAGAGCTTCTTTAATCTCGACGCCGCCATTGCTTGGCAAGGCCGCGGCCGGGCTGTAGTCCACGGGGTGGGAGGCGGGGGCGGGGACTAGGGGCGTAGGAGGGCTGGGGGCGGGGGGGGCGGCTGGAGGGTAGGGGGGGTGAGGGCGGGGGCGGTAACGGCAAGCAACCTGTCTGACCCCCGCTCTATGCCCTCTCGCTAGCCTTCAATCACTCGACTGCCGACCCCTGAGGATTAAGCAGGGATGGACAATGGATTACTCGGGACTACGCGCAATGTTAGCCACCTTATTATTTCTCTAATTTCTCCAGCTCATTTCTCTTATCGGACTACAAAGTCCCGTATGTCACCTCGGGGTGGGGTGTGGTCGAGGGGTCGAGGGCGGGTGAAGGGTATGGTTTGGCTGACGGGTGTGGTGTGTAGGAGGGAGCGGGTGGGAGGGGGGGGGGGGGTTGGGAGTGCGAACGTGACCTCTTCACCTCAAGCATTCACACCTATCCCGCAGCCACGGTGGAGAGGGGGGTGACAGGTCGGAGGAAGGGTATGTGAGGGAGGGCGGGGGGAACAGCTTTGAGCCCCTTATGGTGTTGTTCATGGGTTAAGGTCAGCAGTTAGGTTCTGGTACAACGGAGGAGGGTGGGGAAGGGACACAAGGCAAGTGTTGTCAGCCTGACCGGGTCAGACACACGACGCTCCGTCTCACTCATTCACTTCCGGGTTATTCTTCACTCCACAAGACACACGGCGCTCCGTCTCACTCATTCACTTCCGTGTTATTCTTCACTCCACAAGACACACGGCGCTCCGTCTCACTCATTCACTTTCGGGTTATTCTTCACTCCACAAGACACACGGCGCTCCGTCTCACTCATTCACTTTCGGGTTATTCTTCACTCCACAAGACACACGGCGCTCCAGTCTCACTCATTCACTTCCGGGTTATTCTTCACTCCACAAGACACACGGCGCTCCGTCTCACTCATTCACTTTCGGGTTATTCTTCACTCCACAAGACACACGGCGCTCCGTCTCACTCATTCACTTCCCGGGTTATTCTTCACTCCACAAGACACACGGCACTCCATCTCACTCATTCACTTCCGGGTTATTCTTCACTCCACAAGACACACGGCACTCCGTCTCACTCATTCACTTCCGGGTTATTCTTCACTCCACAAGACACACGAGCTTCCGGGTTATTCTTCACTCCACAAGACACACGGCGCTCCATCTCACTCATTCACTTCCGGGTTATTCTTCACTCCACAAGACACATGGCGCTCCCATCTCACTCATTCACTTCCGGGTTATTCTTCACTCCACAAGACACACGGCGCTCCGTCTCACTCATTCACTTCCGGGTTATTCTTCACTGCACAAGACACACGGCGCTCCGTCTGACTCATTCACTTCCGGGTTATCTTCACTCCACAAGACACACGGCGCTCCGTCTGACTCATTCACTTCCGGGTTATTCTTCACTCCACAAGACACACGGCCGCTCCGTCTGACTCATTCACTTCCGGGTTATTCTTCACTCCACAAGACACACGGCGCTCCGTCTGACTCATTCACTTCCGGGTTATTCTTCACTCCACAAGACACACGGCGCTCCATCTCACTCATTCACTTTCGGGTTATTCTGCACTCCACAAGACATACGGCGCTCCATCTCACTCATTCACTTTCGGGTTATTCTTCACTCCACAAGACACACGGCTTCCGGGTTATTCTTCACTCCACAAGACACACGGCGCTCCATCTCACTCATTCACTTTCGGGTTATTCTTCACTCCACAAGACACACGGCACTCCGTCTCACTCATTCACTTTCGGGTTATTCTTCACTCCACAAGACACACGGCGCTCCATCTCACTCATTCACTTTCGGGTTATTCTGCACTCCACAAGACATACGGCGCTCCATCTCACTCATTCACTTTCGGGTTATTCTTCACTCCACAAGACACACGGCTTCCGGGTTATTCTTCACTCCACAAGACACACGGCGCTCCATCTCACTCATTCACTTCCGGGTTATTCTTCACTCCACAAGACACACGGCACTCCATCTCACTCATTCACTTCCGGGTTATTCTTCACTCCACAAGACACACGGCACTCCATCTCACTCATTCACTTCCGGGTTATTCTTCACTCCACAAGACACACGGCGCTCCATCTCACTCATTCCCCTCCGGGTTATTCTTCACTCCACAAGACACACGGCGCTCCATCTGACTCATTCACTTTCGGGTTATTCTTCACTCCACAAGACACACGGCGCTCCGTCTGACTCATTCACTTCCGGGTTATTCTTCACTCCACAAGACACACGGCGCTCCGTCTCACTCATTCACTTTCGGGTTTTTCTTCACTCCACAAGACACACGGCTTCCGGGTTATTCTTCACTCCACAAAGACACACGGCGCTCCGTCTCACTCATTCACTTCCGGGTTATTCTTCACTCCACAAGACACACGGCGCTCCGTCTCACTCATTCACTTTCGGGTTATTCTTCACTCCACAAGACACACGGCGCTCCATCTCACTCATTCACTTCCGGGTTATTCTTCACTCCACAAGACATACGGCACTCCATCTCACTCATTCACTTCCGGGTCATTATTCACCACTCCACACATTGCTGTCACGTGACACACCCGACATCACCAGTACACCACCCGAAATGACTCCTGATTACTGACCCACACACCGACCTATCCAACTAGTGTCGTACTCACCCCTCTGTTCAAACCCCTAAAGCTCATCATCGACGCCCTCCAGTAAATCATCTTCGCAAAAATACCCGACCCTACGACGGACGGATCCAGGTGGGGTTCAGGGAGTGCCTCTCCTGTATCTCGTCCCCCGCCCCCCCCCCCCCACCCCCTCCGATTTTAAATGTTGGATCCGCCGTAACTTGGATCACAGTATATACATTATAAGCGACCCCATTCCACCCACCATTTCATCACCCCACCTCCAAGCCCCAACCAGCTACCAAAGCCAACGCACAACCACCCCCCCACCCCCCGGACCCCACAGCATCATGATTTCCCAACTCAACCCCCCTCCCCCCCATCACCCCCATCCACTTGCCGTCAACCTCCTTCCGCCACCCGCCCCCGCCCCCTACATGCCGTTAACCTCCTCCCGCCCCCGCCCCTCCCCCCACCCCCGCTCCGCCCTACCCCTAACCACCCCCCACCCCCCCTACCTCCCCCAAAGCCAGGAGCTCTGCCAGGAGAAAAGCCTCCCCTTGTTTCTCATCACAAAAGCCAGGGCAGAGATTGCGACAACGGCGGCCATGTCTCACAGAGCCCTCTAGTGTCGGGCAGACGAATCCCCCAAGGAATTACCAGCGCTGCAGTGAATACTTCCCCGGCGCTCATTGGCCAGCGGGGAAGCTCGGGGCGACGGGCGGCAGTGGCTGTCTTCGTGACAGGGCTGAATATTAATCCTCCCCCTCTTGTCGAGTCTCACTCAATCTTATAGCAAGTGTTCTGGCGGGATTGCAAATTGTACATTGCTTGATTAATGCACGGGAAGACCTGCCCTTAACAATGTCATTAATTTGTTTTGTCGCCTGTTGTCGTCCGTCTGGTAGCGTTTGGCCGTTCGTTTCGTGGAGTCTCTCCTTCGCGGTGTCCTCGGACATTAAACATAGCGACATGGCGAAACACGTATAAAATAGCAATAAGCAAAATGTTTTTCCTAAAAAATGCGGCTAAAACGTATTAAAGTTTAGCATAAAACGAAACCCCGTTTTGCCCATATGAGGCAAATTATGGTACCGGTAAATGTTATATTATGATAGAATTAAAACAATTTTAAACTATTGACAACCCTAACCATTAAAGAAAAAAATTGGCAGATATGAGACAAGCAAATTGTTATAAAACTGCTTTCTATTGTAGATTTCAATTCGCCACGCGTCATGCTCGGCTACGGGGGAACTCTGGCCCGGAACATCGAACGGCTACAGACACAGAATGAAACATAAGGAAAGGAGACGGATGTCGTTTTTGACTTCAACCAAATAAACTAAAAAAATAATATAACGGTGAGCTCGCACCAGAATTCAATGATTTTAGTAATCTTTGCCCAACCATAAGTGTTTAAGACTTCTTTCCTTTGTAATATTTGTAATTCAATGATATGTCATGAAAGTCGTTGCGTTACCTTGAATACCTTCAAAAACTAACTGCAACCTTAGGATCAAATACGTGAATATATTCATTACCCTCCACGTAACATGACAGGGAGTCTGTCTATTGACCCCGAACATAAGGGGTCAAGTCGTTACAAACTACAACCCCCACTGGTCTCGCTTAACGCACACCGCCCTAACCCATACCATCTTCGACAAATCAACATGGACACTCTACATTCGTTCCGTAAAATTCCTTTAATTTCTTTCTTCAAAAACATAACACGATACCTATCTAAAGCAACTGATTGCTAGATTTTCTCCCACAATTCTATATGTAGCCCCCAACTTGAATATATTAGGTTTTTGCTTAAACTTAAACAGTGCTCAAAGACTCTTTTAAGTTTTCTTTCCGTGGCTTGCTGTTGACTTACTTTGAATGTCGATGCGGGCGGTGGAAGCATCGCTAGGTGGCGCACTTGTTTGGCCTGTCCCAAAAGCGCGGGAAGGAGTCGCAACTGGCGTCCGAAGCGTGACATGGTCGTATGCGCTTATCTGAAAAAGACCCAACGCAGTGTTTACACATATATCTGACTCACATTAAATATAGATTTACAAGTTTAAACAGCATTAGGAAACCCGCGATTTTGTACTAAAATTAAGCGGCCATTGAACCAAATTTAAGCAGCATAATGAAATCAGCCACTTTCTACTAAAATGAAAGCTGCCAGTCCAACCAAATTTAAACTATAATGAAGCCCGCCATTTTGTATTAAAGCGGGTGTCCAACCTAATTTAATCGCGATCTGCACCAAAAGTTTACATCTTAGTATTAAATTGGCGAGTGTCAACGCTTCGTTTCGGCTGACTGGTAAGGAGAAAAAAATTAAGGCAAGCCGCCCCCATCAATGTCGAGCAGAGCGCCATTTTGCCGGGTGCAGTGACGCATATTGTGACTATTCATATGGCGCCACCTTACGTTATAACTCGCGGAGAGAGAGATCAGGGCCGCGATTTACAGATGACCAGCGGCAGTTCCAAGCCGCGCAGTAGCGCAAGATCTTAGCGTTTCATGGAAAAGTACCGTCCAAACAAATTGATATACGTCTTGCGACGATTGACTCTGCAACATTGCCATGATTTGGTTTAGTTGCGGAGTTAGAATCGCAGCCACTTATATTAGCGATTATCACGCGCTCTTGTTTTGCTCACACAATAGGCGTAATTTCCGGTTGGAATAAATTAGAGTATCGCCTCCTGATTGGTCAATCCCGGACACGCCTCCAAAAAGGGCTGCCGCCTGGGTAGGCGGCGAAATCGTGCCTGGCGGTCACTTGTAAATTTTATTGTGAGCTACAGATAGAACGAAAAATTATATAATTTGGAGGATAGATAATTGGGTATTATAGGAATCGGTAAAGCAGCGTTAGAGGCCAGGATGGCGGTTCCCTATAAATGAAGGTGCCATTTAAACCGAAATTTTAAGAGTATGAAAAAGCCCGCGATTTTTATTTTTTTTACTAAACTCAAAGCTTCCAAAACCATCAAATTTAAACTATAATAACGAAGCCTGTATTATTTAGGAACATTAAAGCTGCCATTCAAACCAAATATAAACTGCCACTCTCGTCATCCATCAACTGTTCATTTGCGTTATGATGCCACATTGTCTGGATCTTAGCGAAGTTCTTCTCTCTCTCTTTCTCTGCCCTTTTTTAATTCCTTATCTATAGGACTCAATAACGTCCGTACGCTTTATCGCCCAGTAGATACGGCCAGGTTCCCGGGCCAACCACCACGACACACAGGTCAGGCTGGTTCCGCTGCAAAACGATCGCGGCGCCCTCAGTCGGAAGACGCGGGTTATATCAATGTGCTGAGGTCACCACAAAAATGGGGGGGGGCCGGCTTTTGCATAAACACTTGTTGCTTTAACAGTTTAACTCTATATTTAACGGCTATAGTCTACCTGTGATCCAGTGCTAGATGAATCGTAACACAATTTATCTGTATTCCAATGACGAAAACGAGGCGCACTGAAACCTAAAGGTTTTTCCCTCACTGGCGATTTCACTGACGGTCTGAATCCGATCTTAACAGGTCAGACGAATGAACACACGGGAAACTGACCAAGATTATCTGATAAATAACAGACAGGGCTTTCTCTCAACGCTATATGGTTTGTTTAGCAGCACTCCATGCCAGTTGGCAGGCGGCCACGCATACACTCTCGCGTAGGAAAATTTCCACCTCCCGTCAGACAATCGACACAGGACTATCGCACTTCTAAACGACGCAACAATGCCACGGATAGTACAAGGTTATATTACATACTACAGGTTATATAGTACACTACCAATAATCATCCTATTACTGGCTGGCCATCGCGTGAGGCCGCACCCACCAACTGACGTCATCAGCAAAGGTTTAAAACCAGCAAATCAAGAGCAAGCTTGTGTTTTAGCAAATAAACACGTTGACAAGTTATTGACCTTGTAAGACATTCAAGTCTTGATCTTGTAATACATTCCAACACATATGCGCAGAATCGGTTAAACCACAATATGTTGCAAATAGAAAAAAGTTAATCCTTTACATGGATGCGTACGAGGGATCAGGATTACAGAGTCCGAGCTACATCCTGACACTTTTTTTGCTGCTGCGTCCTATCCAGATTTCATGCTACAGTCTACCTCTACCAGCCAGTCTGTAGTGTCCCTGGTCGGCCAGAGGAGCCTTCCTTGGCAGAGTGACCCCGGGTTGGGGCATGCTACTGTCTACCTCTACCAGCCAGTCTGTAGTGTCCCTGGTCGGCCAGAGGAGCCTTCCTTGGCAGACTGACCCCGGGTTGGGGCATGCTACAGTCTACCTCTACCAGCCAGTCTGTAGTGTCTCTGGTCGGCCAGAGGGGCCTTCCTTGGCAGACTGACCCCGGGTTGGGGCATGCTACAGTCTACCTCTACCAGCCAGTCTGTAGTGTCCCTGGTCGGCCAGAGGAGCCTTCCTTGGCAGACTGACCCCAGGTTGGGGCATGCTACAGTCTACCTCTACCAGCCAGTCTGTAGTGTCCCTGGTCGGCCAGAGGGGCCTTCCTTGGCAGACTGACCCCGGGTTGGGGCATGCTACAGTCTACCTCTACCAGCCAGTCTGTAGTGTCCCTGGTCGGCCAGAGGAGCATTCCTTGGCAGACTGACCCCGGGTTGGGGCATGCTACCGTCTACCTCTACCAGCCAGTCTGTAGTGTCCCTAGTCGGCCAGAGGGGCCTTCCTTGGCACACTGACCCCGGGTTGGGGCATGCTACAGTCTACCTCTACCAGCCAGTCTGTAGTGTCCCTGGTCGGCCAGAGGGGCCTTCCTTGGCAGACTGACCCCGGGTTGGGGCATGCTACAGTCTACCTCTACCAGCCAGTCCGTAGTGTCCCTGGTCGGCCAGAGGGGCCTTCCTTGGCAGACTGACCCCTGGTGGGTGCACGCCACAGTCTACCTCTACCAGCCAGTCTGTAGTGTCCCTGGTCGGCCAGAGGGGCCTTCCTTGGCAGACTGACCCCGGGTTGGGGCATGCTACAGCCTACCTCTACCAGCCAGTCTGTAGTGTCCCTGGTCGGCCAGAGGGGCCTTCCTTGGCAGACTGACCCCGGGTGGGGGCATGCTACAGTCTACCTCTACCAGCCAGTCTGTAGTGTCCCTGGTCGGCCAGAGGGGCCTTCCTTGGCAGACTGACCCCGGGTTGGGGCATGCTACAGTCTACCTCTACCAGCCAGTCTGTAGTGTTCCTGGTCGGCCAGAGGGGCCTTCCTTGGCAGACTGACCCCGGGTTGGGGCATGCCACAGTCTACCTCTACCAGCCAGTCTGTAGTGTCCCTGGTCGGCCAGAGGGGCCTTCCTTGGCAGACTGACCCCGGGTTGGGGCATGCTACAGTCTACCTCTACCCAGCCAGTCTGTAGTGTCCCTGGTCGGCCAGAGGGGCCTTCCTTGGCAGACTGACCCCGGGTTGGGGCATGCTACAGTCTACCTCTACCAGCCAGTCTGTAGTGTCCCTGGTCGGCAAGAGGGGCCTTCCTTGGCACACTGACCCCGGGTTGGGGCATGCTACAGTCTACCTCTACCAGCCAGTCTGTAGTGTCCCTGGTCGGCCAGAGGGGCCTTCTATGGCAGACTGACCCCGGGTTGGGGCATGCCACAGTCTACCTCTACCAGCCAGTCTGTAGTGTCCCTGGTCGGCCAGAGGGGCCTTCCTTGGCAGACTGACCCCGGGTTGGGGCATGCTACAGTCTACCTCTAAAAGCCAGTCTGTAGTGTCCCTGGTCGGCCAGAGGGGCCTTCCTTGGCAGACTGACCCCGGGTTGGGGCATGCTACAGTCTACCTCTACCAGCCAGTCTGTAGTGTCCCTGGTCGGCCAGAGGGGCCTTCCTTGGCAGACTGACCCCGGGTTGGGGCATGCTACAGTCTACCTCTACCAGCCAGTCTGTAGTGTCCCTGGTCGGCCAGAGGGGCCTTCCTTGGCAGACTGACCCCGAGTTGGGGCATGCTACAGTCTACCTCTACCAGCCAGTCTGTAGTGTCCCTGGTCGGCCAGAGGGGCCTTCCTTGGCACACTGACCACGGGTTGGGGCATGCTACAGTCTACCTCTACCAGCCAGTCTGTAGTGTCCCTGGTCGGCCAGAGGGGCCTTCCTTGGCAGACTGACCCCGGGTTGGGGCATGCTACAGCCTACCTCTACCAGCCAGTCTGTAGTGTCCCTGGTCGGCCAGAGGGGCCTTCCTTGGCAGACTGACCCCGGGTTGGGGCATGCCACAGTCTACCTCTACCAGTAATGTAATGTAATGGAATACTGCAAAACAGTATTATTTACCACCAGCAACTTATCCAAATTTGTCAAAACCAGCGCCTACACATTTACTGATGATATCAGGGTGTATAAAAGGGTGCATAGCTGAACAATACTAGCAATTGAAATAAAATAAAAAGATGGAATCCCCACCAGTTAATAGGCCAATTTGGCATTTGTACCATACACAAATGCATTTAATATTGTGGAAATATTTGATATATTTACACAAAAGTTTGCCTCTAGCTCATTTTGAAATCAGCTGCATGGATTGGAAATTAATATCTGACAACCAAGACCATGCAGTCATCAGGCTTGAATATAATCTAAATAATAAGACTGAAGAGGATTAATGCATGTATAATAAGAAGTGATTTTTGGCAGTAATTGATCATATCTGGTGGCAGCATCTTTCAGTAATACACAATATTTCAGTACCAGACAAGCTGTAAGATAGTGTATTATAACCTGAGATGCATTGACAGGCAATACTGATCAGTTGGTAAGCTTTAGTAGGATACTTTAATGTCTGAGATCATAATGCGACAGTGGGAAGCTCAATAGGAGCCATGTAGCCTGGAGTAACCGCGACAGTGGGAAGCTCAATAGGAGCCATGTAGCCTGGAGTAACCCCCTACCCTTGGCAAAGAAAACAAGCTGTATGGGATATTTAGCCTGTGCAAATATAGACATTAGCAGAGGTATAATCCAAACCTGTCACAGTGAAGAACAAGACTATATAAAGACAAATTGGGTAAACAATGGCTGAGAGATACCATTACAATTTGACAGTACAAATATGATATAAGAATAACAGGAGACTATTGTTATCTGACCTATTTAACTGCAAAATAGTCAAACCAGCATCAATAAATAAGTCAATAATAAAATGAATATCCCACTTGTGTATAGGTAAATATCTTCTTTGAAATTTCTTTCAAACTTAATGAAAAATTATATCACTAAACCCATATTGGAGCTGACTGTGTTACATCTATGGAATTACCAGCTATACATAGCCACAACCCTACAACGATCTGTAAAGGTGTTTGGTGGGTGCATTTGGTAACCCGGGTGAATAGCCCCAAGGTGGACCGAATACGCACATTACGCATCGGTATACCGCCTAACACGTCTTTCACCCGGGTATGGGTGTGTGCGTTATTCAGTATGCCGATGTGCCCCGTTCAAAACAGCACTGGACATTCAGGAAAAGATGGCAGCTGATTGAAAAGTGATGAGAGTAGGTTGGTTTCAGTGCTCCTACTTGTGTGATATCTCTCGGCCCAGCCCTCCGTGGACCCCTCCAAGGACCTACCCCTGTATACGGGGATCAAGGGTCACGAACTGACCCGGAATTTTTTTGGGTTCCAGCCATGGCTCGGGCTCGAACCACCGACCTTTCGCTTCCCAGGACGTTACGAGCCTAACATCAAACGCGATGCGCCAAAGGGATAATCCCCTTGGTGCAGGTTGTTTTTGGTATATTTATGTCGCACCTGACCGGTACCGAGATACTACATACCACCCTTTCCCATTGGACCGTGCCCTCGCGGTCTATCCACCACGCCTTGCGTGTGAATCCAAGCCTACGGCTCCTACAGGTATGTAGTATGACAAGGACCGGGTCTTGCCGTACTAAGCTGAGATCGACGTCTCCTTCGTTTCACCCAGCCCAGTAGGCGATCGTTTGCAAGGGCGGCCCCAGGTTCGTTTTCCATCGGCACCACTGTGATATCTCTCGGCCCGGCCCTCCGTGGACCCCTCCAAGGACCTACCCCTGTATACGGGGATCAAGGGTCACGAACTGACCTAGAAAGTTTTTTGGGTTCCCTCCATGGTTTGGGCTCGAACCACCGACCTTTCGCTTGCCAGGACGTTTGGAGCCTAACGTCAAACGCGATGCACCAAATGGGATAACCCCGTTGGCGCAGGTTGTTTTTGGTCTATTTATGTCGCACCGGACCAGTACCGAGATATTACATCTGCACCAGATGTGAACGATGTGTATATTTCATTGGAATAGGCATATCTCTATTGGCACACCTGCAAGTTTCCTGTCACATGTTGCAGATCCCGGGCGGGATACCAAACCTGGCCAAAGAAATATACCCAGTGTCACCGCATTAACCGTTAACTTAGTGCTAAATCACCCTGGCCACTGTTGTATATATACAACAGTGGCTAGGGGGATCTGGCACTGTGCATTAACTGTGAGTGTAACCTGCACTGGCTATACAGCCTGCTGCCTGTAGTGACACTGCCAATGAAAGCGCATCGGGACATTGTTATACCAAAACAGAATAAAACAGGCCTACAGTGTCAGACTGACACTGACAGTGGCCAGTGCACTCCCACTGGCACTGACTTTATTTTCCATGATTGAGTCAAGGCCAAGCTTACCAACTTGGGCCACGGAAGAACAAAGGTGCAGTAATACAAATGGAAGCCTACAACAACACAAATCATTATTGATGTCATATTGATGGACCAAAGTCGATGTCGTTACTTACGAGCCACAAAGTAAAGCTAAACGTTAACGTTGGGGTCCCTGACAAGTCACAACCTTCGCTCCACAACTGTCACCGCTAGAATAGATCACAGGTGGCGCTGTTTCCTACGGAAACCTGTGTTTTCGCTTTGTACATGTTCTGCGAACTAGAGCTGTAAACTGTAAAGCTTGGGTCTCTTTAGCAATAGCACGATAAAACAGAGCATCTCAATGGGCCTATGAAAAATAGCACTCCATCTTTTCCCTGTCAAGAATTCATGTCAATTTACAAAAGTTATAACGACGTGTAAGCATCAAAGAAATATTTAATGCCTACTATATAGTGCGCTAGGCCGTATCGATCTAGAGGTGGGGGGGGGGGGGGATCCTTTTCCTTTCTTCGCAATTGGCGTCGAGGAATTCTTCGAGATTCGCGATTAGCCGTTGGCCATTTTGGGGGATCGTTATCTGTACAATTCTTGGTTTAACGCGAAGACCCTTACCCTTTTTAGGCCTACGGCGATCCGTTATTGCAGTAAGTGAATTCCTCGATATTCGCGATATCACTTTTAGGTGTTTTCGCGCCCAGTTTTTCGCAGTACTCATCTTGGAGATTCGATATTATTCCAAAGAATGTAATATACTTGCTATATTGCATTCTTTGATTATTCTCCCTTATTCTTGGGGATTCGCTATTCAGAGAGGTCCCCCCCCCCCCCCTCCCTTACGCCCTTATATTTAGCTAGACATGGGGCATATTTCACCCAATGTTTTCAGTGTAATGCATAAAATTAATTAGCTTTTCTAAATTACACCCAGAAGATATATATTTTCCTTTACATGAACGACAATATAAATTGTTTAATTGTCTACATTATAGTGGTCATGCGAAGACGCTATTTTGATATTGCCCAGAAAAATAAAAAATACCCAGCATGCATTGCACATGCAATGGCGCCTCACAGTGGACTAAGCCGAACTAGGATTTGCAAAGGCGCTATTGAAACCCGCATCAACCCGTTTATACACGCGAAAGTACGATGTGCAACACACGCCTATAGCCAACACACACGGGAGACGAATTTCATACAATGCTATAAGCTTTAAAAGTGGAGGCGATGCGCATGCGGGCATATTATTGACAGGGGCCAGTTGGTTGTTGATATTAAAATATCTTGGCATACGTATAGAGTGCGGGTCGATCGTGCAATGCTCGTAATCAACGATGTCTTTCAAATGAACATGACGTTGTAAAGACCTGATTTCTATTGTGGTGATTATATGTGTGAATTAATTATAATGAATGGAGTTATCATTAGCAATTTATAGTAGGTTTATAATATCCATAACGCTCGATGCTCTGTAGTAAATTATACATTATATATCTTGTGATAATTCAGTAATCCAGGGCTTTAATATCACCTATGGTCGACCGCATGGGTAGTATGACATTGTGTTCAATGGTATTAATGTCAGGCAACCTATCTCGTACATATCACAAATATATATAGTTGTTTATTACATTACAAATCTCTTAAATTATTGGAGTCAGTCGAGGCTTAATGCCGAGTTGTTTTAAAATCTGCACAGCGATGATTAAAAACACAACAAAGCCATTTCTCTAAAACAGGTTATCGTTTATTTCATCTGTTTTTACACGAGGTTTACCGCTGAAAACTCTTTCATAAAAATCTAGACCTACACTGAAAGTATCAAGCACAGCTCGGGGTGGAGGTGGGAGGGGGGGGGGGGAGGTGGGGGCAATGGGGGAAATCACGACCATCGCCACAGTGAAACAGCGGAAGTTGTATTTTTTTCTGTATTCAGTAACATTAGTTTTCCTCTTCATACGAATCTAACACCGTCTTTTTTACAAGCTCTCATACACCTCATCTTCTACATCCAACCCTCGGTCAGTCAATACTGTTGTTGAACTACAACACACTAGTCTTTGTACACATTTGTGGTTTTAACACATAGTTCATTCACAGAAACTGTACACAACTGGGCAGTTATATAAGAGCAGGTTTGGCCCTAAAAAGTACACACGTACGCCGTACATTAGCAACCAATGTTAACATGGGCCACATGGAATTAAACGTTAACAAAATCGGGTGATTAATTCCATACAATAAAATAAACAATACCAAACACGTGTGCACGCAACGTTGTTTACATTAATATATAGCCTAGTCTAACATAACTAGTTATAACTGGACTTGTTGATGTTCGTTTTGATAGTGAACCGAATGGTAAACATTTCATCGATTTTGAAATAACAATTATTTTATTATATTCTTGGGCGGAAGAAGCGGGCACTATATATCTTGAAATAAACAGCGGGGGGCGGGGGGCATTATTTATTGGTTAATCATGATGACAGCTTGCCAAAAGGCATAACAGCTGTTACAGAGATCATATCTTGCAATACAATAGGTTTGGCTAATTGCTCAATTGATCTGTAAGTCTGGCATCCCGGTACAGGTAGTAATCAACATTCGTCATCACAACATTATGTAGCAATACCGAAGGTCTTCACTTACAGAATCGAGTGAAACCACTCTACGTACCACGTACATATATATGTAACTTCGTGTACTTGACCAGTGCTTGCACGACAATCTACGCAGTGGTTGTTTTACTGCACCGTCACCTCACAATGCTTCGCGGCTAACCCTACATAGAGAGGCTCTGAGAGTTGTTAGTAAGCCAGGTCAGGCGAGATGACCTCAGTACTTCCGGCTGCAGCAGTGTACCCAGACAACACGTGCTGGCGTCTACTCGGGTTAGTGGAAACAGGACATCAATAGCCCATAGCCCCCCTCGACCAAACCGGAAATGTAGGATGCGTAGTAAGCAAAGATGTTAGATGCAGCAAAGTTTCCAATAACTGGACGGGTTCTCCTTTGACTCGAGTTGAGTCCGTGTAACGCTACTAAAATCATAGATTACTGACGGTAATTCGAAGATACTAAAAAACAAACTTTTTCTCCCGTTTCGTGGGAGATCCACACGCACGTGGTCCCCTATATATAGCTCTAGTGACGTCACATACATCGTGTTTTTTTACATGGCACAGTAACAAAGAAGACTTATTCACAGAATGAGGATTATGTACAATACGCGACAAGTCTGGACAAGTCACAGGGTTTTTGTTTTACGCAATACTACTAAATAATAAAATTTAACAAAACAGTGCGTGATGGAGAGAAGAATTCGTTAACAAAAACAGCTATTTGTACCATATACGATAGAGATTACTTCTGCCTTGCTGCGCGCTTCCAAAGGCATTTACATGCACCAGACAATCGAGATTCTGACGAACGCTCGTGTAAATGTCAACCCATACGCATTGACAGATAAAGTCACTGTGTTAGTTACTTTTGTCTATAACCATCTACGGAAACACACCATATATAATATATAGATTTGTCAACACTCCCCGACAATTTCTCCCATACATAAGATGTAAGTTCCATTACTATCTTTACTGTTTAGCGAGTCGGGCTGTTTGAGGTATGGCTCCATTACATAAGTATAAACAGTGAAGAAGACGAATGAAACGAGAAAACAATGGATACGGGAGAAGATATAAGTTCTCGGCGAAGCCATTTGAAGAGGCCGTATAGCGAACCAATCCGAAGACCGGATCCAACTGCATGGGCCAGTACTTCTTTGGCCAAACATCGTTTGAAGGACAGTAAGTTATTAGTTTCATCCGATTGAAGTATACACAGCTGTTGCCACTTATTCAACAATCGCGAATCATAATATATATATTATACAAGAGGTACTCCCCACAAGTTTAGTTCGCTCGAATTATTTACAAGAGAAAATGTGAGCGATAATATAGTACCACGTGTTGCGGACATACGGCGGTAGTACCGCACGTTATAGTGCTACAGGCGATAATACCACAAGTTGTGGTAACACAGTGTGCAGGGCACCGTCAGTTAAGACATATTGAGCAAAATCATAGATAAATCTCACGTTTCCGCCTCCAATTAAACTGCCATTGAACTTCTGATATATAAGCATTTATATATAAATATATGTCCATATATATATATATATATATATAAAGACCGTTCCCTTTCAATGCATTATTATTCGAGATGTCCAACCGGCGCTCTATGTCGTATGTAAAAGGTATGTAAGTATCATATCCCGTGGGCGCTGACTTTGACGATGTAATCAAGGACCCGTGTTCGTTTGTAGTGATGAACAGAAATGTACAGGTGTAAGTTTCAGTTCTTTTAAAATAAAGTTAGCATATGACTAAAATCGTTCCGACGAGAGGTGCGTTAGCATATACCAGAAGAGTCGCTTCATACTAATATTAATATCGAAATGAGCGTTTTCATATTTCGGAAAAATTTCCTTCTATAAATACCAACGACTTTGTTCGGCCGTTGTCGTCTATATTCAGTAGTTATGTGAGCAGGCAGAAATCTAATACAGGGAGACTATGAACCACTCTTAATGGGGAACATGTGCCTCTGGATTGCCATCAAAATTGTGCAGTCTAAAATACATCTTACCCGACGATGGTCTAGACCTCCTACCCACAACGGGTATAAAACTGACCATGTGAGAACATACAATATAAGTGGTGCTGTAAACAAAATAAACGAATGAAAGGAAAACCAAAAAATATTGCAAATGGCACCAGTTCCACTGATCGTAGCGTTGTCGTAACAGATACCATGAACCTGGCTTACCTTAGTGACAAAGCTGCGACGTTATTAAAACGGGTTGCCATACCGATACTGTTCGAACACCATCATGCTAGTTTACTAGCCAAGTGGCTTACCATAGCAGCGTAGATGTGATAACAGTCGAATAGTTTACCAGTGATATTGCCATCGATTATTGCACAACAGGGGGTGCATTTGCAACCTTTCTTTTACCTGCATAATATAACTTTTGTATATTAGAATTAAACCAACATGGCGGGTACTTCCTGATATACGAAACTGTATATTCCCGTGCACAAAAATACGTCTGTTTTTCAGAAATTAGTAAATTACGTACATGCGCGTACAGGAACGACCTGATTAAATACAATGAAGGGGATTAAAATACCCTTGACAAGACTCTTGGCAGGCAACAACTTATCTCTAATTGTAACATTGATGCATGTATAAAACTGTTGTGTAAATATGCCTTAACTTTTGCCCAGAGATCAATATTTCGTACTAAGTCACATAGTACCAACAAAACAAAATTGATAATATAGGTAGATATATACACACAGAGAATACGATCAATGTCAGTGGCTCAATACTACAAGGTCCGTGTCCAGACGTAAAAACATTAAACGTCATGTCTTTCAGATCCGAGACATTGGTGAATTGAGAATCAGCATACCGTTTATTACACATCCAGAAGTGGGGTTAGTAAAGCTTGGTTTTAGAGCTTTCTAAGATCTACCTGTCTTCGTGCTAATCCATATAGCACTGTCTTATCTGTTAGCGGTGGTTAAATCGATGAAACATTGGTGCAAAAAAAGGTAGACCAAATCGAGTCAGATCGAAAAACATTCATGTACAAAGACAACTTTCGAAGTTACGACTAATAAAGATGCACGTTCACGGTGTGCTCGTTGTTACATTTGATCAAAGACACACAGTGTCTTAGCGTTCCACAGCTGTGAAGCATTATTAGAGAGTGGTATGTACACGGTAGTAAGGTAGAGGCGCGAGCTCAAGTCGCAGATCCTTTGCTCTTTATGTACATTGTAAGTACAACCCAGGCTTGTTACAGATTAGGCCAACGCTAATCTTTAATCCACTTGATAACTGGGGCAACTGTAAGTTGCTGTTTACATTTTGCTGCCTTTGGGAAAACAAAAGCGAAAGTTCAGAGGTCATCACTGTGCTTTTCATAATTAGTAATGACGGCATCAGTTCGTGTGCCCCTTGGCGCACACTGGACAGGCTGTTTGTGTGCCCCTTGGCGCACACTGGACAGGCTGTTTGTGTGCCCCTTGGCGCACACTGGACAGGCTGTTTGTGTGCCCCTTGGCGCACACTGGACAGGCTGTTTGTGTGCCCCTTGGCGTACACTTGACAGGCTGTTTGTGTGCCCCTTGGCGCACACTGGACAGGCTGTTTGTTTGTGTTTACCCCTTAAATACCTCGTCTAGAAAAGGAAAACTGTTCGTCGCCAAACCAGGCACACTCAGCGTTATACATGCGCTACAAACCTTTAGGATTCAGCGAACATGTAAAAAGTTCTTGACGTAAAGTGGTAGACCACCAGTCGCTTGGATCGGTTTGAGACTTTTAAGGGGATGTCTGATTTTTTGGTCAGATTCATTGTTCACAGCACTTCTTCCTTCGGGTATATATGTGCAATAGTTTTCATCCGCGGCATTGCATTTTCATCCCGCAAGTTCGTCTGAAGTGCCCGCGCTTGTTTCCGTGCCAACCGTTGGCGCTCCACGAGAGGTGTACATCATGTTACCATAGCAACAGCATTGAACCCTTAAACGGATATGACGTCATGCAGGGTTTTCCGTCGCTCGCTCTATCACCAGGACGTTTGTACTTCACCTTGACGACACGACCATAGTCGTTAGTCAGCCAAAATACGTCGCAGTCACAATAACAAACACGCGATAGTGTGATAAAAGACGACCGTTGCCTATGACGACCGTTGCCTAGGACGCCGTCATTTCCTCTTTGATGATCACGCCAGTAGCGGAGGACGAGGAGGGTGGGACGGGCGAGGTGGGCGAGGCTTTTAGCTGAGGTAACCTGAAGCCTGGGGGGAGGAGGGAGGCGTGGCTGACGGGGATCCCGCCGAAGTCCATGGGACCTCCTGACAGCGGCTGGTTCTGGAGCTTGGCGGCGGCGATCAGGGCCTCCATGTTGGGCATCAGGCTGGAGGGACTGGTGGCGGACGGCGACAGGGGGTTAGGCGGCAACCCACTTCCATTTCCGCTCATCATCGGCCCGCCCTCTCCTGAAAGCAAACCGAACAGAACAACTGTCATATATCGAACATGACGGGTTTGTCGCTTGTCCATTTCTACCAAATCATATTGAAATGTTATTTTGCATTTATTTTCAGTTTATTTCTTCACCAAATATTTATTAAAACGAAGCAACAAAGCTCACGACGAGTATTCGTAACGGTGAAAGAATATAATAATCTTGACAACGCCAAAGATAACCCATACAATTGACTAACACGCCACCAAGATAAAGAGAATATAGCTAGGGGAGGTTGGAGGGGGGGTGGGGCTCACCCATGAGACCCTCCACGTAGGTCGTACCGGATTCTCCGTACCACACCCGTCGGACGTCCTGGCGTCGGCTCTTCATCATCTGTTTGTATTCGGATATCCGTAGCTTCTTGCCGTCCACAATACAAGTCCTCTTGGGTCGCGGTCTGGTGAGGACAGACGGAGAGTCACCTCAGACACCGCAGCCATTTACTTTACGTCACGAGTCGCAGCCTATAGCTGATATTCGCCAATATAGGTCCATCGTTTTCGCTTCGAATTGATTTGAAACTTCATTAAGCTATGGTCTTATTAAAATATACGTTTATATTATATAAAGCATGCATGGGTTTATCTTATTAAATTCATCGCCAAAAAAGACGACGTAAAAAATACCCCACGCGGACAGAGAGCCGTAAGTTGTATAAACTGTCCGCGGGGGGGCAGCACCATGCAGTGAGTAACGTAGCCATGGCGTGCGTCCTGCCGCGGCCACAGTAAATAATGACCTGCGGGTGTACCTATATCGATAATCCGGGTGCTTCTCCATATGCAGCTTGCTCAGGCGAGACTGTTCCTCGTAGTAAGGCTGCTTCTCCGCATTGGACATGGCCTTCCACTTGGTGCCTGTACCCAGCCGGGGTGGGGAGAGGGGAGATGGGGGGGGGGGGGGGGTCAATACATGTCTCAGTAAGTCATCCCACCTATTGAGTTACTGGTACATAATGAAATACTATCCTTAATAAATAAAAAAATGTATAATATTAAAAAATTATTTTCATGATTTATCTTTAATAATTGATTGACTAACTACTATTTTACTTTACTTTACTCGGTTAATAATATTTGGTCGGCGGTACACAATTACCGAATATATATATATATATATCTTTAAATATTCCGGTACCTCACAGCTGGTCAGTGCGTACACACCACAGTACGGGCATTAAGGCGGTCGCATAATGAACTATAATGTTCCATTCTGGTGAACACCAGCTAAGGGGTGGCAGGATGGTGGGAGGAGGGATGGACTCACTCACCGAGTATTTTGCTGATGTTGGAGTTGTGCATGTCGGGGAAGGCCTTGAGGATCTTGCGCCGCTCCTCGCGGGCCCACACCATGAAGGCGTTCATTGGTCGCTTCACGTGAGGTTTCTGCGGGTCCTCCAGCCCGGCGCTGTGTGTGGTGCCGCCCCCGCGAGACTTCCCTGAACGGACCATTTTGGCACCAAATAGTTTATCTACATGGAGACGGAAACCATAGCGACCATGCGGTTAGTATGTGTCTGTGCGTCCCGGCGCGCGCGTTACAAGCAATATTAGCGGCGAGGTGGGAGGTGGGGGTGGGGTGGGGGGCTCTAAGGTTAGGGTTGAGAGGGGGTACCGGCAAGCACCGAGAGTTAACTGGTTAAACTGGCATGATATGTTAGCAGGAAGCAATATCGTAATTTTTTAGCATGCATTAGGCAAGTAACGAGCTTGGCCACAAGGATGGGAAGGGGGGGGGGGCGTTACGGCAGGGTGCCTTGATTTAGTATGAAGGTTAAGTCCCCCATTGATGTTAGCCCAGTACTACGGTTATGTACAAAAAGACGCTGTTGCTTTGGGCATGGCTTTGTTATTTTTAACATTTATTAATATAAATGTTAAATAGTGGAACTATGCTCAATGAGGTTAAAAAAACTTCATCCATATATTCATGCTTGCCAACGGTAAAGTCAATTCAAACATCATCATGCAATCGTGCAATGCTCAATGACATGATTTCTACGCGACACCAAAATCTTCCAAGTATACTGATGACTAAATCATTGAAGTTAAGAAATGATAATCTGATGTGCCTAATAAATATCTAATACATGTTGAGAACTATTTCGTCGAGAACGAGGTACTCACTCTGCGCCACTGTGTCCTGGGGCTGGGCCGGCTCACTAACGCCCCCTGGTGACTGCTGTGTCTGCCGTCCACCGTGGTGGGGGTTGTGGGGTTGTGGTGGTTGTGGGGGTTGTTCGGGTGGTGTGGGTGGTGCTGGGCGTCGTTACCCCCCGCGTGGAGCGGGGAGGGTGTCATGTGCATCATGGAGGGCGCCATGGCGGCGTGGGTCGGGGCGAAGAGGGGCAGGAGCCCCGGGTACAGTGCCCCTGGCAGCGACGTGGCGATGGAGAGTCCGGGCTGCTGCAGGGAACGAGCCATCGCCTCCTGAACCAGCTTCTCCTGCATCATACAGACAGAAGTCCACGTTACGTCACGTGACTTCCAGACAACATTAACCAGATTAACAGGAGTTAAATTATTACTAATTGCAATGCGGGTAATATACATAAAGTTAGAAAGATAATCAATATAAACGAGACACGAAAATAGGCGTTATACAGCGATTAATAATCAGCGACTTGTTTTTTTAACAAATATTCGCAATATATTTAGAATAAAGTGACTAAAATTAGTTTGTAACCTGATTGGCTAGGCATTACAAGTTTTACATATTACGAGTAAATGTCGTCAAAATAATTTCTTTAATGAAATTAGATCCTGGTCCTAACATGCATTATGATACAGACCGTTACATTGGTTAGGGTACGTGGGGGTGGGGCCTACCTTGTCCATGAGCAGGAAGCTGGCGGCCGTGGACATGCGGGGGCTGGCGCCCATCAGGGGTGGGCTGGAGGGCAGGCTGTGTGAAGGCATGGACCCCGGCACCCCCAGCGGGTGCGGCGGCAAACCCATGAAGGGGTTCCCCCCCGCGAAGGCTGCGGGAGACGGTGCCGTGTAGGCAGCGACGGACACGGGGCAGGCCATCGCGGAGGCGGCGGCGGCGGCGGCAGCGGCAGCGGCCCCCGCCCGCTCCTGGGCGGCCGAGGCGGCGGAGGAGACGTCGGAGGGGGGAAGGGCATGGCGCGACCCCCGACCGTGGTTTGTGTGGGCGGGCGGCGGCTGCACGGGGGCCCGCCTGGGACTCCCCCCTCCTCCTCCTCCCCCGGACGGGCGTGGGGACCTGGACGACTGGCCGCCCCGCAGCAGACCCTCATCCGGGACCAGCTGAAGTCCGGAGAGTCGTAGTAGGGCATGGCCGAGGGCCCCTTGGCTTGCTCAGGTTGAGCGGCGTTTCCGAGGACCCACCGCGGGTCTGCTGCGGGTCCTGCAGGCCGTTCCCGGCGGGCGACCCCGGGGCCCCCATGTGGGCCGGTGATGGCAGGGGCGAGGCCTGCTGGTAGGGGGAGGTGGCCGCCTTGGGGGAGGTCTGCTGGGCGCTGAGGGCCAGCCCGATGGGTGACGGGTGTGCGCGGATCCCGGGCGTCCGGGGATCCGGACTCGCTGTAGCGCAATCTCCGCCGGTATTCACTTTCCAGATGGTGAACTGCAAAGTGAGAAATACGTCATATAGGAGGGGCTATACAGTAGACAATGGATGCAACAACGTGACGACATATTTATCATTTCTGTTACTTCGATATTTAAAATATTAAAATTGTCTGGAAGCGATGTGGCCCAAAATCTAGAAACAAAAAAATGCGGGAGAATAGTAAGGGGGGGGGGGGGGGGAGGGCACAATACAATAAAAAATATACAGAAAAAAAAAATGCCATAGCAGAACACAAAAAAAGGCCAAAAACCTATCTCAAAAAAGTTCACAATAGGTCACAAGGTCAGCCCTGGAAGACCCATGACGTCACCCTATTCTGACTGGACAGATTGCCATCTGTAGAGATCTCGCAGACCCACCCGATCGATCGCTCGCCAAACGCCCCTTTCGGCGTCATTACGGAGACAAGGTCAGACAAGGTCAGACAAGGTCAGTGGCGCGCATACCCCGCGCGTGAGCCGGATATCCTCACCGCAAACACCGAAAACAACGACACAAACCGAAAAGCAGAGAAAACAGGCAACACAGAAATACCCCACTTCTAAAAGCCGAATAACATCAGCGCGCACCCACCCTCTTCATTCACAACAAGGGGAATATTGCTCAGCCAATGCCAAAAAAAGTATGGTAACATCACTCAGTTTACCCTCCCCTCTTTGTTACCCCACCCCGTCAACCCGCCCTCTTCCACAAACTACCACCCCACTAATGGTATCAGACTGGCCGCTATTTACTCGATGCCTATCTGGAGCGACCGGGAAGCCAAGCTCGGGGGCCGGCTCCGCCGCTCCCAAAGCCTAGCCAATCATACAGCAGTCCTTGATAAACAAACATTTCTATGCATTGAAATTCGATAGGGGCTGGAGATCACAATACTGGCAGATCAATGGTGCGATGGCGGGCTTGTTTCTAGCGCCGCCCATGTCGCCTCCAGTGCTTAATCTCGGGATTTTCATAATTTGAGGCCTCTAACGTCCGAGGGCGGCGGGGCAGAGTGGGGGGGGGCTGTATGGTCTTAGGTTAGTTAGGCACGACGAATTCTGTGGGTAGGAGAAGGGGGGGGGGGGGGGTACGGGCAGTCAGTCCAGCTAGGGCAAGCGTGGGGCAGGGGTGCGGGCGGCGGTGGCATGGGGGTAATGGTGGGGGGACGGTGGTGGGAGGGGAGCGGGGGGTATAGGCACGGGGTCGGCGACAAAAGCGTTGATCGTATGATCACCAGGATCCAGACAACATTTTTTGCTTGTAATCAAAGTTCTCTGCGCTAGCTACAACCAAACACCCCCCCTCCCCCCCGCAACCGCATAACCCGCCCCCCATCCCAGTCCTCACCGCACCCGTGCCCCTTGATCGCACCCCGCTTAGGCCGAAACCATATGCCAAGACACTAACCCCAGCCACCCGACAATGACCCCCTCCTCCCCCCCCCCACCCCAGGACCCCTCCTTCACCCCTTCCCCCCTCCCCACAGCAACCCCCAGTATACTAGCATAATCAACAGACAACGCACCCCCAGCGCCTCCGGACCCACACGCTGACTTCCCATGTCCCCCCCCCCCCCGCAGCTTCCCCTCTCATCCGGCGGTCGTTCCTTCCCCTCGGATGAGCCTCAACACGGAATGGCGGATCCAGAAGCCAATAGTGGCGGCGGGAGGCACATCAATGGGGACGGGTTACAAAGGGCCCCGCCCGGCGAGCCTCATTGGGTATTCATAGGCAGCTATCGGGGAGCGCCCCGGCAAAACACACGAGGCGCACGGGCCGCCCCAATTATTCATTCCCTTGATCGACTTTAATTACTTCAAAGCCCACTGCCTACAATAACCATATCTGTAATTGCGAAGGAAACGTCACACTCGGGCTTTATGCGGCACGGATGGTCAAATCCTGCAGGCCAATTGGGGGCTCACTTCCATGCCCGGAAAGCCGCCGTACAAAGGCGGTATCCTAAGCTATCTCCCCCCCTCCTCCCTCCTCTTCTGTCCCGTCCCCCCTCCCTTCCACCCGCCGCCTGTCCCGTCCCTGCCTCCCCCGGCGCCCATCACCAGCCGTCA